>NW_015148973.1:3742706-3785154 GCF_001465965.1 Polistes dominula | reverse complement strand
TATATTTTTATATTATACATAAAAATATTGTTATTGTATTATTGTAAATATTGGGTTGAAATCGAAAAGTTCGTGGCCAAATTTTTAAGAAATATTCAAATTAAACAACACTTTTCTATTTCAATTTATATTTATAAAAGTATATTCAAAGATTTCCTCTCAAGAAAAACGTAAAGACAAAGTGATTTTGTTAGATGACAACGCCCGGCCTCATGTTGCAAAACCAGTGAAAACCTACCTGGAAACGCTTCGGTGGGAAGTTCTACCCCACCCGCCGTATTCACCTGACATAGCCCCTTCCGATTTTCACCTATTCCGTTCGATGGCACATGGCTTAGCTGAACAGCGTTTTCATTCTTACGAAAATGCTAAAAAAATGGGTCGATGCTTGGATAGCCTCAAAAGACATGTCGTTTTTCCAACGCGGAATTCATATACTGCCAGAAAGATGGGAGAAAGTGGTCTCTATTGATTGGCAATACTTTCAATAAAACGTTTTTGTTCCTCATATTTTAAATAAAGTTTTTATTTTGTAAAAAACAGCGAGAACTTATTCAAAGCCCTAATATTAAAATTTACTAATTAAAAATCAAGCATATTCTTACGTATTTATAAATTATTATCGAACTTTATTGATAAATTTAATATTTATTTTATTAGTTGTACTTATTTGTATTATATCAGTTGTTATAAACATATTCTTATCGTTTTGATCACGTTTGTATAAGAATATAGTATAATACATACAGGTAAATATATAAATTTATTATATACATTCGTTTCACTCTACGTGACTATATCGAAATCGAATTATCGATTCGACCGGAGGTTGACAATCGTTTTGCGTTACGACCCATTGATATAAGTACGACGTTATACTCGTATGGCCATCAAGAAAGATGAGTAGTATAATATCTAATGTTCCGTTAAAGATTGTAATATTTATTTTCTCCATCAGTTGCGGTCGATGATCAATTTATATCGACGTTTATTTTCGTCCTCTTGAATGAATATTTTTATCCAACTTTATCATCTTCATTGATTCTCTAGTTGAATAACAAGATAAATTATAAGTTAACATTCATACATTCAATTTCTTTTTTTATTTCATTTTTCCTCTAATATTATCTCAAACCTTGTGATATCATTGATTTTAATCGAATAACAAATTTTTCAAATTAAAATTCGTTCAATGATAATAGACCCCATTCAATTTCTAACTCACATATTTCTTACGAATTCTGATCGCATCAATAGTTTATGTTTTTTTTTACATGTATTATCTAATGGGTATGCGTTAAGGTACATCCAATCTAGATATGTCAAATTTCCATAACAATAAATTCCAACATTCTAACAAATTCCGGTCACATCTATTTTTATTTTAATACATATTTTTCCTTGATGTTTTTTTTTTTGTTTTACACGAACGTAAAATATGTATAATAAAAAATTCTATCGAATTTCGATGCTGACATAGATTTTTTTATTTCATTTTTCTTTTTTATATTTTCTAATATAAAAAATTTTTTTTTTATTATTATTATATGCGTTAACACACTTACGTGAAATGCAAAAAAAAAAACATTTTTGACCGAAAAACTAATTTCATATAATTGTTTCTTGTTCATTGGAATTTTTTTGTTATTTTTTTATCTAATACAAAAAAAAACTTTTCTTTATTTTAATGGAAACTGAAAATAAAGCACAAAAATAATAAGTTTTTCTATCGACAAACATAGAGTGTAGGTGTTAGTATAATATACATATAGGAAAGTGAAGTAATCTATATTATCAGCTTGGCGCTATGAAATAACGTTATAATCTATCTGGAAGCTGCGATGGATACTCTGATTGAAGAGAAAATCATCTCGTTAATAGACACCGGATCTTGAAGGTAGGCCAACATCGCCTAATCGGTTCTTCCATGGTCGAAATACATTTTCCAGGGTTGTAGTAATTGTAGCAGCAACAGTAATAGTAGTAGTAATAGTAATAGTAGTAGTAGTATGAGATAAATTCCAATATGCTGCTGGTTAGCACAATGTACCGAGAAACAATCTCTTCGTGTATTACGCTTCAACGGGTTACACGGATCGATTCACGAAACTTTATAACGAAATTGTTCTAATTTACGTATTACTTTGTGCACGAATAAATATGTTCCTTATTTTTTAATATTATTATTATTATTATTATTATTATTATTATTATTATTATTATTATTATTATTATTATTATTATTATATTATTACAATACAACGTATACACCTGCACGTATATATATGCGTGTGCGTATAAATTATGTAACAAACGTATCCATTATTTATTCGTTTGTAAGAATTGTAACGATTCGGGCGAATTACAATTTTTTTTCATTTTAGATTAGATTAATTTCAAAATTATGGAAGAACGCTTTAATCGTGAGATATATTTAGTTTTATTATTTTTATTTAGACGGTAAAATCCATTTTTACGAACGTATAAACGCACGTTTATAATATACACGTAAATACACACGAATACTTTTAAAGAAATAAGAGAGAGAGAGAGAGAGGAAAAAAACCGAACTTTTTTATTGTGTCGTGTTCACAAGGATTTATTTTCCTCGCATCTGTTCATCCCTTAAAACCACTCATCCCCTATTTTATCTCTCTCTCTTTTCTTTTTTTCTCCCTTTCTTGTTCTTGTTTCTAATGTACTCGTTTCTGAAAATAACAAAAAAAAAGAAAAAGAAGCAGAGTGTTATTTTATCGATAATGGAATCTCGTAGCCAATAACCTTTAGCTCGATCAAGGGAAGACGATCAGCATCGATAAGAGAGGAAACGTTCTTATAATTTCTTTGGTGGAAAAATAGAAAAAAATAAATAAAAGGAAAAAGAAAAAAGATCCGAAAATTGAGTTGAAAAATTATTCTATTTCCCAATCGACTAGGTTTTTTTTTCAATTGAATGAGAAGGACTTGGGAAGGGAAAGGAAGGAAGAGAAGAAGGAAAAAAAGAGATAGAAAATAAGGAAGTGAAGGGAAAATCGTTTTCAACTTGACATTTCCGTGAAACTAACGGGGGGATACACCATAGACGAAAAATAGATGAAAGTAAAAGAAGATGAAGAAGATGAAAAAGATGATAGAGAAAAGAGAACAGGAAGGGAATGGAAAAATAATTTCAAAAGAATTTTCTATGATCTTCGTCGACCTACAACTCTGAAGAAGAAAAATTTAACGGTGTTGGGAGGTTTGAGAATTAAAAAAAAAAAAATAATGAGGGAAACAAGTAAATTCAAATAGAAATAAAAAAAAAAGAGAGACAGTTTTTTGTTCACGTAGAAGTGTATCCCGGTTCAATATGACGGAGCAACGTGCAAACATAAATCATTTTGTAAACTAAACGACGAAATGTCTTCTCTCACGTACACGCACTCACACACACACACACACACATACACACACCCTCTCTCTATCTATCTCACTTTTCGTACGGGTATTTTGACGATGAGGCAAATAACCTAACGATGTGTTGCTATTTGGTCATTACCTAGGTATTAACGTCGTGTAAAAGCCAAAACACGTAAACTCATTAACCAGAGAGAAAAGTTTTTCCCATAAGATATATCGTCGCGATTCGTTTAACTGCATCTTGTCAAACGACTCTTTAACAGGTTTTAAAGAAGTTCAAGTGGTTTTAAGAGGCAAATATATAATTGACTATTTAAACAATTATTATTTTACATCATATATTTTATTATTCTATTTTGATGAAATTTATTTTATAATAACCATTTATAGGATATTCATTAAAATCTATTCTCGTATCTTATCGAACGACTTTCAACGAAAGATAAAATAGTAGAGAGAACATTGAATAGGGAGTTTAGTGAGATTATTATTTAAAAAAAAAATTGGATCATTTTTATTTCATTGAATTCGAATAAAATCTATATGTATTACTATACTTAAAGTGCAAATATCGATTTAAAAAATATAATCTTTTAGGAAGTAAAACTATCGAGAAATGTTTGGAACATAGCCAGATCCATTTTATCTATCTATCTATCTTTTTCTCTTTATCTTTCTCTTTTGCTCTCTTAATCGTTTTCCATCTCTCTCGTTCTCTCTCTTACTCGCGTGTAATTATATTAAGTTAGAGGATATCAATTTTCTAGCGTTGTATCCACACGTAAGGGAAATCAATTTTCATTTATTTCCAGTGAATCCTACCGATCGATTATCTTTCTATCTGTCTCACACACAGAGAGCCGCGTACACATTTACGCACACACAGGTGCACAATTTTATTCTCTACGTGTCACGAAGTATTCCAATAAAATCACAGTAACTGGAGTGGGAAGAGAGGGAGGGGAGTCCTTTTAAAACTTTAATGATCAAAAGCAATCGATGTGGAAACGTATTAATAGAATTTCCGAATAAAACTTAAGAGGGGAAAGTTAACTTTTGTAGAATCTAATTAAAAAATAAAAATAAAAAAAGAGAAAAAAGAAATAAATAAAATAAAATCAAAGTGCATTTTTTCACTCATTTAATAATATAATATGTACTGTAATACAATTAATGTAATAATACATTTACATTTTAATTTCATTTACAATATTAATTTTACAAATAATCTCGCGTAACAATTATTGAATAAATTTCGAGAGTACATATTTTAAAACTCAAAATGTAGAAATCGTGAGCTCGGTTTATAAACGTATTCGTATTTACCTTAAAACTAGGTCAAATTTATCGCACGATAAAAATATTTAGGTCACAAGCAAAAGGGGTAGGAAAATCTAGTAACGAAAGCACAAATAACGTTACGACAATAAAGGACTTGCACGACTACGGCCTAAGACAAACTCAATGAATTTGAAAATTGAAACATTTACAATGCATATACATAAATATGTACACTGTACATATACATACATACACACACATATTTACACGCATCCAAAGTACGTACATTACAATCCAAGAATTTCAAATCTTTACGTACATTTTAAAGAAACAGAATATTTGCAAGAAAAAGAATACAAAATCAAAAAAATGAACAGAGCTTTAAAGCAACCTAGGTAGATTTATTTTATCAGCAATATTGTTGATAAAACATTTTCAAGATAGAATTTATTTTATATTTTATCAAGGATTCAGTATTTTTCTTTGAGTTATCGTTTTATTAAAAAAAAAAAAAAATACAAAATTTGTGTTAGAATTCGAAAGTAATTGAAGATTTGTCTATAATAGGAAAATTTCGAGCATCGTTTTAAAATTATTTTTATAAATTATAAAAGAACATTAGAATAACGTCAGTGTTGCATATTGTGTACAAAATTTATCTATTTATTCAATTCTTAAGAAAATCAGCAAGTTATTTCAAACTCTTGACAGATAGTAAATATAGTATATCCTGGAAAAGTTAGACACTTGTATATATTAGTTAACGAAAGACTTTGTTACATATTCACTTTGATATTCAATTATATACGTACACGCATAATAACTGAAATATCCAGATATTGTACATATTTTTCTTTGGAATGAATTTATTGTATGTATTTAGTATACTTGAATATGTTATCTCTAACCACACGCGAAATCCATTCATTTCTGTACGTAGTGTTACTTCTGTGGTCGAAATCACCACATCGTTTATCTATAACGGTGACTACCTAGCTGGGATTGGATTTTCACAGGATACAAACGTATGCACACAACACATATATATATATATAGAATAACGTATCTATATAGTATTGTACATAGTCATATGTCATTTACAAGGTATAGTACACGTATTTTGACGTAAACGTACAATGATAAATACATACGCGTATTGGCGAATGTGGCAAAGGGAAGAGTCATGTTTTGATTAGTTTGTAGTACACAATAATCGATGGATGATACCATCGAGCCCGAAACCTTTTGAAAATCAAAACCCTATCATATATTTTTCTCGCATTTTTTTTTTCTTTTATTTCTTCGTTTAAAGCTCTTTACATTTGTGATACAGTTAAATATATTAAAAATTTGTAAAAGAATATAGTACGTGAACTTTAATCTATATATATTATACGTGTATATGTATTAAACGTATTTTATCTATATATATATAATACGCAAACTTTTATCTAGTATTTATATATTTTATAAATCTTTGATATATATTTTATTAGTTTGTTTTAAAAAACAAGATATAACAACATGATTAATAATTAAATCGTACGAATACGGTAAATATTTAATTGAAAATAATTTCTGTACACATGATTTGTTGATATATATTTATTTTTTCGTAATCTGAAATACGAATGATAAAATTTGCATAATTTTTATTTTTTATTTTTTTTTTTTATTTTTTTTTTTTATTTATTAAGAGAAACATTAATTTTAAGGAAAGAAAGATTTGAAAGAAGATTTTCAAGAGCGATTGGTCTGCTTACGCAAGAACGTACTACTTGTACTACTTGTTACATATATATATGTAAGTTTACTTGTAAGACTGGTGCGGTCTCGCAATAGCAGATAAGAACTTCTCGAATTACTCAAAGTTAATGCCACGACATAAACGCGAGAAGTTTTAACATTATTGCTAGGGTCCGCGGAACCGCACACGTGCTCTCTTAGATCTACCCTGAGAAGATTTGTATGTAGCTTTTCGGTTTATTTCTTCTATCTTTCTTTCTATATACGTGTATATACATATATACGTATCTTTGTGCCATGTAAATATGTATATATTATGTATGTACGTATGTACATATGTACGAATGTAAATATATATGCATGTATAAATTTACTATGTTACTGTACGCTGTACATTTCGTTTTTCCGTATGAAAATTGTTCAAGTTTTCATGCTAATCGAACTCTCTCGCTGGAAACTAGGAACCAACTTGTTTCTTTTTCTTCTTGGAAATTTCTTTCCAGACCACCATGATTCAATATTATTTATGTTTATCATACTGAAAAGTACTACCTTCTGGTAATCCTAATGGGTCTTTTTCTTTTTTTACAACTGCAATGAAAAAAAAACGCGTTTCGTAAAAATTATTTATAAAATCTATTTCTTTTTGTTAATTATCACGTAATAAATGTATGAACATCATCATTTTACAGCGATACACGAATTAGTATTAAAATAAACAAAAAAACATAAAGAATGAAATAAAAAACTAAAAACTATCTCGTCAAACTAATTAAATTACATAAACGACTCACTTAATTATCGATAAACGAATTGTCGAAAATCCTGCAAAATAATAAATTTGGATATTTCCAAATAAAAGAAACAAACCAAAGAAATTTGTAACAAAATTGAAGTCGTAGTATGGACCAGGTAGGACCATTGAATAAGTTCGGGAATAAAAAAAAACAAAACCTCGGCCGATATTTGAAAATCGTTCCGTGTCCACGCTTCGGTATCTTTTCGTGAAAAAAAATTCAACCGGGAAGGTAACCAAAAATCAACGAGCGAGAGAAAATAAAAAAAAAAAGAGATGAACAAAAAAAAGTAATAGAGGGTGGAAACGAAACGGAGACATATACAGACATGGAAAGATAGGGAGAGAGAGAGAGAGAAAGAGATAGAAAAGAATAGATGAAGTTGGCCAGTGAAAACGTTTTGTTGTAGGAGAGGTTTCTGCGGTTGGAAGAGCTTCGCCAGGAATGGTAAAACCAACGAAGCGTTAAAGCCGACCTCGAAAAAGCAAAACCTCGATTTTCTTCCCCACCTCTCCCTACCCCTATAGGGATAGGGATCCTTTTCTCTTTCTCTTTCTGTCTCACTAAGTTTCTTTTTCTATATTTCACAGTTTCCTATCTCTGTCTTTCTTTAAATTTCTTTCAGTTTCTTTCCCATCTGTTTCTATTTTCTTATTTTCATCGTTATAGCAAAAGTACCGTATCTTGTATCAAGATTTTAACGAAAGAATCTGTAATAAATCAGGCTCGGGAATGACGCAAACCATTTAACGCATGAACGCTATCGCGAGAAAGACCCCCTTTTACTTTTTACGTTGTAAAATATCCTTTTTAAAGGACTTATACAGTCTTATTTCCATCTAAATAAATCTTTGAATTTGACTAATAATTTTCTTGTCTCACTCAGTTATTTTCAACTCGATCTTATTTACGCTACAATTAAACGAAATTATTTTTCTTATATTTTGTTATAGTTAAATTATATTATCGAAAACATTGTAATTAATATTATATGCGTTGTATTAATAAAAATATAATGAAATAAAATTCATTGGGAAAGAGAAAAAAATATATAATATCGATTTAAAAAAAAGAAATAATATTAATAAAATGAGGAAGTATTTTTTATTAGAATTTATTTACATTTAACATTCAATTATAGTTTCTTTTTTCATCCCCTTTTCGTGTTCATTTATGCACGTACATACACACATATAATTATACCTTCTCCTCCTCTCATCTTTCACTCTCTCTCTCTCTCTTTATTTCTTTTTTTTTATCTTTATTTTTGATAATGCTTGTATGTATATATGTATAAGTTATAAACCTAACACTTTTTTTGTTCTACTTTATCTTTATATCCTTGTAACCATACTACTCGAAGACAACATTGTCCTCTTTTATCCTTAACACGCGTTCTCAAAAAAAAGAAATGGAAAAAAGAACGAAGGGGGAACAAGGTAGCCAAGGGTTGAGGCTTGGCGAAGTGGGACGGGAAAGGATGAGAAAGGGAATGAAGGAGAACAACGAATGCAAATCCGTGCCGTTTCTCTTCATGGATTTTTCTTCTTCTTCTTCTTCGAGAGAGAGAGATAGAAAGAGAGAGTGTAGGAGACTTCGTTTTTCTTAGGATAAGCGTCGCGACGCTGCCAGTTAACTCTTACAAAGGATCTTTCTTATATATTCTCTTTTTATTCCCTGTTTTCTCTTTTTTCCTTTTTTTTTGGCGTTCACCTTTAGTCGTCCTCTCACGTGTCCTTTAACTTACGCTCTCAAGATTTCGTTTTTTAAGTTTAGAGTGCAATGAAATTTTGTTTGAACATTATTCGACAAAATTTTATTCAAATTTAATTCATACATTTTTTTTTATTTCATTTTTGTTTATTTAAATGACTGAAAAGGAAAGGCAAATTCTTTCTTTTTGTTTTCTTTTTTTTTAATTTGAGATAAAAATGTAGTATTTAAATTTAAAAGTAAAATTTTACTTGTTTCTTTTTCAGAATCACTCGTTTGTTACTTTTCATAAATGTATTATACATATAAAATTTTTGTTTTTTTTGTAACTTACAATAAGCTTTATAATTTGCTTTTTATTAATTTTTTATCAGAATTGAAAGATATTTTTAGTCACCAATTTGTAAAATAAATAATTAATATTTATAATAAACGTTTAGGATTCTTTGAATGTTATAGACAAATTAATTTAATACTACATATATATACCAATACTATTATTATTATTTTTTACAATTTTTCATTTAGACCAACGTTACATTTCTATACTTCAACGTGGAACTTTTATTTTTTGTCTTTTTTAGAAACGTTCATAAATACCGATTGCAATTGACCTTCTTTTTATGATATCTTTCTTATATCTCTATTCTTATAGAAAAAAAAAATAATAAAATAAAGATACCCTATGTGCTTGGAACAGCATGGGAATGTCCGAATTCTCGGCTCGAACCTTACACTTGTGTCCTTCCAAGAAAGGATATTTGAAAAAAGGAAGACCATTTGATTGTCTATTTCTCTCTCTCTCTCTCTCTCTCAATCTCATCGACTTCTTTTTACGAAGAAAATAGGTGAAGGGCGGTGAACGCCTTGAGGTCCTTCGAAAGATTTTTCTGAAACATCCTGGCTCGAGTGTGACCGTAAAACTGCGAGACAAGGGTTGAAAACTAATACACTTTTCTTACTCTCCTCACCTCTACTCACCGTTATCCAACCATCTTCTCTCTCTCTCTCTCTCTATCTCTCTCTATCTCTCTCTCTCTCTATCTCTCTCTCTCTCTATCTATCTCTCTCTCTCTCTCTCTCTTTGACTGTCCCTTTTTTTTCGTAAATTTAGGGGGATATGTTGTGAAACAACCTCCTAAAAATAACGAGATAACTCGTTTTCTGGGGTGGCATTCAAACGTTCTCATTTCCAAAAGTATGTTTCCCTTTCTCTCTCTCTCTCTCTCTCTCTCTCTCTCTCGCACACACACACTTTCTATTTCTCTCTTTCTTTATTTCTTTTTTTCGTGTCTTTCACCCCCACGTCCTTTCCTCACCTACCCCTACTACTTTAACATCTCCATCATTTCTCTCATCCAAACGAAACTTTTCTAGGAGACTGTTCTCTGACTGTGCTATTGTGTTTTTTTTTTTTTTTTAATTAGAATGACCCTTTTTGTTTTATCAAACCTGTAGAAAATCGTGAATATCGATCGAAAGATAATTCCGTATAGATAGGATCAAATTTGTTTCATAATTAGTTCGTCGTCTAATTCGAAACGGATAAATTGGGAATCGTATCTATGCATTTGAACTGAAACTAAATGTGTAAATAGTTTTKWTTWTTTTTKTWKKTKWCCATCGTAGAGTCCGTTATTTTTGCGATTTTAAAAAAATGAACTGTGCTTTTTTTGTTGTTGTTCAACCTTACCGATAAAATTAATTTTGAAATTTTCGAAATAAACAAAAAATTGTTATTAAATAACCTTTTGAGTTCTGAATATTTTTACCTAAAATATTTTGTAGCAACGGAATTGTTTATTATTAACTAGCTTCTAATAATAAATTATATTTAATCATTAAAGTTTTTCTTTATATAAATATAATTTAATTAATTAATATAAACATTACATTATTTTATATTAATATTAACAAACACGCATATGCGTCGATAGACCACTCTGATAAACTTTACAAAACGCATATGTGCATCCATAACACTCAAAGGGTTAACAATAAATTTGTATGATTTAAATTATCTAAAATTGTAAAAATTATACTCAAATTTAATGAAAGAATTAGAACAATATTAGTTTGAATATTTTCGAGAATACGATGAGTAGAAAAAAGTAGATAGATTTATGGTAGTCGGTATTATTTCTTTGTTTGCCGTGAAATAAATTCTTTTTTATTACAGCGAAGAGGATGTGTGTATATGTGTGTGTGTGTGTGTTGTTTACGTGGAATTAAATAGAAAAAACTAATCGATAAATCGTTGATAAGTTCAATTGTCCGCATGCTTATCGTTTCTACCAACGTGCATGTGACTTTCGCGTATTGTCGTTTTTCCTATCAGAAATTGACCACAGTTTGCTTCAATATTTTCTTTGAAAATAAAAGAAATAAAAGAGAGAGAGAGAAAGACGCAAAGGTTTAATTCATTGCGATATGTTCAATTCTTTTTATTCTCAAAATTCCAAATATTATCCTAGGTTTGTTCGTCGTGATACATCAAATGTATTTTCCTACATGTATTTTGTAATTATTTTCAAAAGATCTTTTTTTAAATGAAATGAGAAATTAATTAATATGACAGACATCATAAGGATCAAATTTATCTTTGCTCGATCGTTAAATGTTTGAAAAAAGTATATATATTATACGAATTATAGTCCGGTAATTTCTGGTATTATATTTTTATGTAAAAAAAACCTTAAAGAATGTACTTTCAAACAAGAATATTTAACAAAATGAAAAATGATTTAATTAATTTAATAGATATATGCTATCGTATATATTTTAATTAAACAAAGATCGTATTTATCTTTGCTGAGTCATTAATCATTTAATAAATGATAAAATGATGAAAGTTACATATTGTAAATTTCGAATTATATTATAATAATTAAATGTTTATACGCCTACTTTTAAACGTAGTATACTCAGTTAATGAAAAATTCATAAATTCATTCGTCATATCTATGCTAGGAAAAATTATAATAAATAAATTAATTTATTTCTCGATCATTTGCAAAAAAGAAAAAGTTTGAAAAAGTATAACAAATATGGTAAAATTTGAAAATACATTTCGATTGTAAAACAATTGTACGACTACTTTTATTACGAATATGTTAAGTTAATGAGAAAAATTCAATAATAAATTAATTATTATTTTTTCTCTATTATTAATCATTTAAAAAAACCAATCAGCAAAGTGTGTAATACAAAAAGTAATTTGAACAGATTGTATTTTATTGATTAAATATACGTTCAGAATTGTCATTCGAATTTTATTGATGTTCATGGTCAATTGCATACAATACACAACCACGGTTATATTACTATATTCGACACACACTAATACCCATTTACACGTGTGCCACTATGTATTAACAAGGTAGCCCTCCAGCTACTCTGAACGTGCTGTAACGGATAGCCATAGATAAATTAAGATTGGTATCTGGGTAATCACGAGCAGTGCTTAGCTTGGTCTCTCTCTTTAGGGAGTATATCTGTACTAGTTTCCACTACTTTTCTTTACAATTGAGAAAGAAATAGACAACTTGCCATTGGTTTTCCTTCCTTCCTTTTCTTTCTCTTATTTTTGTCCATTTTCTTTTCTGTTTTTTTTTTCATCAACTCAAATCGATCTCTTTATAATGGTCTTCCTAAACAAAAAAATTTGACTCGTAATTCGAATAAATAATATTTTTCATTTATTGAAAAATTTTTAATAAATCAAGAGCATTGTTAAATACTGTTTTTATTATTTTGTCATCTCTCAGTGATCAGTATTTGCAAATACCGTTTAAAAATATTATTAAAAAAATACTTTTACAAAAATATTTAATGTATAGAAAAATCAAAGATTAAAAATTATTTATCGTGAATTTAATTTTCTTTTTTAAATCCCACTATATAGGAAATAWAAAAAAAATTACATCAACGATAAGCGTAGAAAAAGGGAAAAAGAACAAAAAAAAATAGAAAAATAGAACAAATTTCAAGTTAGATTTGCGCGTCAATGTTGAGAGAACCATACTTATACGTAAAAATTGTACATACACACACACATATTTTGTGTCATCGTCAAACGTTTTCACGTTTTCAATGGTGGCTTTAAAAAGAGTATCCATTTTTTTTCTCGCGTTAATGTCAAAACACGAAACGATCAAAGCTCTTTTCTCTTTGAAGGGTGCATCAGAGGAGAATGAGGATGAGTAGGCAGAGAAAAGGGTAGAGGAGAGAGGGGAAGGAGTAGGAAGAGGAACAAAAAAAAATCCAAGTGCAATTGAAATAGTGCATACTCCGATTCGATCGAGCGTTCAGCGCTATTATCCGAAACTCGTGTCTATCGGCGTTGTTATGACACGTGCCAGATGCAAATCCCATTCTTTTTTATCCTACTACCCCCTCCTCCTTCTTCATATCCCACCTCATCCCTTTTAGTCTTTCAATCTTTCTTCTACATAATGGGAACGACAGTTGACCAAAAATAAATTCAATTTGTCGATAACCAACAATAACAAACACATTTCACGTGATAATTTAATTATTATTTCATTCGGGAATTTAATTTTCTGATGTAAATATATATATTTCATGGTAACTTCAATAATATTTTACCCACATTTAATCGATGTGAAGTAAATCAAAGTAAAATAATAATATTTAACTTTGTATTTTAATTAAATCAACAATACAATAATTTAAATTAATAATAATAATAATAATAATAATAATAATAATAATATTCTTGTTCCAAATATAAAATATATTTACATTGGAACAAAAATTATTTCTTACAAATTGAAAAGTCACTTTAAAAAAAAAAAACCATAATAAAATACCAAATAATTAATTATTACTCGAAAAAAAATAATGATTTTTTATATAAAACAGAAAAGTATTATATATCAAACGTTATTCAATCATAAACGGTGCGAGTTTAATTTAGAATTACAGAAGAAAATTTACAACAGTACAGTCTCTTACTATCAATAATATAATTTTTGTAAAATTGTAAAAAGAAAGAGACAGAAATACAGAGAGAAAAAGAGAGAGAGAAATAGAGTTCTCTTTTTATCGTTGTTGATGACGCGAACGGTATAATGCATACGTAGTGAGGTACGTAACCCTTCGGAAAAGGAATACCTAGGAACCTTACCTTTTGTTGAAGCCGAAGGGAACGTGAATCGCAAACGGAAATCGGAGACTTGCGAATTCAATCGTAGAAGGGGTTAAGCGACAATGTGTGACCGTCGTAAGCTTATATAGAATTCTACATGACTATTTTTCTAACCCCCTTCCACACAGACCGTCCTCCTCTTAACCCCTCATTCTCTTTCACTCTGTCTCTGTCTTTCTATTTTCACTTTTCTTTTTCTTTTTATTTTCGTGCACGTTTGTAGATTGTCTACATGTATGTGCGTTTGTATTTATGTGTATATATATATATATATATAGTCGTGTATATTACAGTAAAGCGTGTAAAAGAACGATCTCGATCTCTCTCTAGGGAAGAAATTTGAGAACGCGTACGGGCTTCTGCAGCTGCAGGTGCAACAATATGCCCCTATATACCCATACTAACTATGTGTATAGTGGGTGTATGTGTATGTGTATGTTATGTCACTAGTTCGTACGCGCAGCTGCGGAACACGATAGTTCTTCCAATGAAACGTCGCGAAAGGAATGGATTTTCAAATGTTAAAGTATTTTGCGCGAAATTTCATTGACCCTTTTTTTTTATATGTTTCTTTTTCCTTCTTTATTTTTCTCGTTCTACTTTCTTTTATCTCGTTCTTTCGCTTTTTCTATTTCTTTTTTTGTAATTTTTTTTTCATTTTATCTTTAAGGCTTTTTGTATAATCTTTTTTCGATTTTATATTTTGAAGGGAGTATATGATTAATTTTTTCTTTCATCTTTTCATTTTTATACAAGGACAAAGAGAAAAAGAGAGAGAGAAAAGAAGATTAGTGATTGTTAATTAAAATTAATTTATTATTATCAAAATTGGAGATAACATGAAATTTTTGTTAACAGTCGTATTTTAATAATACAGATAGGAATTTAATTAGTTAATTAGGGCAAATAAAAATGCATATTTTTAAATCAATAAATGTATATTTTTTATAGCGAATACTTTAGAAATACTAAGAGCAGAAATTTATTAAAAGAAGTTTTCTATATGGAATAAGTGCATTTTCATTTTTATTTCATTAAATTAAGCCTAAAGAAATTACGCTAGATATCTAGCGACTTTGAAAATGACAAAAAATTAATTAAATACGCTGACGAATCCTATATATATTTTTTTTGTTGCAAAAAATTTACCTACTCTCATGAAATAACTCTTACATTATCGGATAATTAAGAATCTCAAACTATAATTACATTTCAGGTTTATAATTACTTAACTAAATTATAAATAATATTAATTAAACTACATTATTATTATTATAAAAAAATTAACAAGAAATAAAATTTCCATAAATTAAATTATATTAAAACTATCAAACCATGATATACCATTTTTAATTTATATTTACTAAACTAAATTAAAAATAATAATAATAATTATTATTATTATTATTATTATTATTATTATTATTATAATTAAACTATATTTTAATATTATTAAAAAAAAGGAAAAGAAATAATATATAAATCAATTGAAACAAAATTACAATTTTCTTTGTACAAATAAAAAAAAAACATCTTCAACCGAAATTAAAAATTTATGAAAAAAAAACAAAAAGAGAAAAAGAAAGTATTTTAACGAAAGTCCAGCTCATGTATGGCTCGTAAAATTTGTACGTAACTCGATGACTAATTAATCCGACGTCGGATTTCGTGTTTGGTACTTGCGAGAGTATTTTTTTTTTTATTTTTATTTTTTTCTTTTTTTTTCGACCTACCATGTCACGATCATCCGCATTATTCTCGCTCGGGCAAGCTTTTAATATTTTTGTTTACCCATGGTAGGGACCGATAGATAGGAAACAAGCTTCAACCCCTTGCTCTCCCACCCCCTGGAAGATTCGTTTTGCTCTCTTCTATCGGATGCCAAATAAACGGTTCCGTCGGTAGTTTCAAATTCTCCCCATCTTCTTTCTTTTTTTTTCTCTCGTTCGCGTTTTCATAAAAAAATGGAAAAAAGAACAAAAAAACACGTACAAAAAAAAAGGAAAAGGAAAAGAAGAAGAAGGAGAGAGATAAAAAAGAAAAAAGAAGAAAAAAAATATGGCCGTGCCGAATACTACGAGGGGCATGTGAAAATTCGTTGTCACGAATTCTCGAGAGTTAAATCAGGCAAAGTTGTGTGCTGAAAAATTGACCGTCCGTGTGTGTCTCGATGTAAAAGGGGATCGAGGCCATGGGTGCATAGGAGCGTGCCAAAAAATTCGACTCAGTGTTCTCGACTATGTTACTCTCTCTCTCTCTCTCTCTCTCTCTCTCTTTTTTTTTCTCTTACGAGCTTAAACCGCCCTCCTCCCTCATCCCTAACCCCCATCGTTACTACTCCCGCCAACGATCGCGCATATAACACGATAGCTGCCTATTCGGTGTTTTGTTTTTTTCTCTTCTTCTTTTTTCCAATTATTTTTTCTTTAAAATTTTTTTTTTGCAACTTTCTCCGCCTCCTCTACTTCTTCTTCTTTTTCTATTTTTTTTCGTATTTTCTTTTTCTCTGCTTCCAACCACAGATCTACAAGCACGACTTTCTCGCTCCTCTTGCAAGGGAGAGGAAATCCTGCGAACTCATTCGATCGATAAGAATCTAGGACGTTCTCTTCGCAATTTTTGTATTTTCTTTTCCGATTTCTTATGTCGTTGACATTTTTATTTCTTTTTTTTCCTTAAACGCGGATAGAGGCAGGTTTACTATTTTTTTTTAATTTTTTTAAGTAAAATAATTTATTAGATGGTAAATGGTGTTATTTAAGAATTTTATAGTAAGGGTTGTTTGGGTAGAATGTATAAATTTGTTTTTTTTTCTTTTCTTTTCATATTTAAACATGGGTAGGGAAAAATATAGGTTTCTAAGTAAAATAATATATTACAAGTGAGATAAGGAATGTTGTTTTACAGTTTATTGTAGTAATAGTACGGATATATAATAAGTGTAATATAAATATTTTTTGTGTGTTTAAATTTGTATATGTTAATTTCTTATACGCAGATAGATGTGAATTTTTTATCAAAATGCGTTACAAAGTAATACGATTTAAAATTTAATATTTAGTTTGAGTACAGTAACGAGATGAAACAATAACTCTTTTTTTTTTTCTTTTCTAGCATATTAAATCAACTCACTTTATCTCGAAATCCAACTATTTCAATCTTGTTTAGAAAAATTTCTCATACGAATTCCCGTTCCTATTAGTTTTTCAATATTATTAAATCAAAACCTATACCAAAATCATCTTCGTTCCCATATCGATAAACCATTGCAATTTCCTCGAATCCCATTTCCCATACCAAATTTTCTATACCTCGACATATACTTGCACGAATATACTTACATATATATATACGTATAATTCAATACACATATACACATACACGTATACATAAATATGGTACACGCTAGATAAGAAAACTGTGATATGTCAGCGGCATTTTTTATCAGGTCTGGGAAACTCACGTCGTTCAGCATTTACCTGATTGCCCGAATTGGTCCCCGTTTTATACTCGAAGTGAATTCGCGATCATTTCGCCTAACCTTTCCACCCTGTTTCCACCCCCTCTATCACCTCGCCACCTCACTTACTTGATTTCCTTATTTTCTTATTCTTTCTTCTCATTCGCAAGTCTACAAACGTTACAAGCTTACTAGAAGGACGATTTTGTTCGACCGGTTTGTGGATAAACGCCACCCATCCCACCCTCTCGCCTTAGCCACCCACCTGCTTTCTCTCCCCTAAATGGGATTTGCCACGTTTTCGATTTCTTCTATCGAAATTATACTCGGGTTTCCAATCTTCCTAGATCCAGATCCTTCCTTGCATCTTCTCCTGGACTACTACTACTATTCTACTGAGCTTCTCGTGTTTGGTTCTCGTGAGAGAAGTGTCGTTCAACCAGATGACATCATCTGGAAAATCGTTTGCTATCGCCCTGATTCTACTTTTCTCTCTTATATTTTCCTTTTCTTTTTCATTCATTCCATTCTTTTTTCTCTTTCGTTTCCTTTTCCTTTTCTTTTCTTTTCTTTTATACCTCAATTTCTTCACCTTCGTTTTCTTTTTTTATATAAATGTCTATGTATATATTTGTACGAATGAGTGTGGGTTGTATTTGTGTGTCTACTAAGAACGTTGCGATTCGAAACGTGTAATGCGAATTCCAACTGTCGACTTTCCGTTTCAAATAGGTTTCATTTAATTTTATTTGATTTGATTTTATTGTATTATATATGCAAAGTGCCAGGAATATTATTCGTAATAAATAGTAATTAAGATTATAACTTTTTGATTTTAGTATTTTTTGTAGTTTTCAAATTAGTAATTTTCAATATACACTTGAATCGATTAATTAACAATTATTTTAAAATTCTAATACACTCTACTTATATTACAGCATAATTTAATCCTCGAAGTCATCACTGAGCAGGAGTGATAAAAAAATTACATTAGAATGACAAAAATGATAAAATTAGAACGTTTGAATCTTATAAATTCTCTTTATTAGAAATATTATTACCGTTGCACACGTGCGCATAATTTGGAATGTCATATGAACAACATTAAATAAAAGAAACTTGTATATATGACAACCTGGCAGTCTGAAGGTGAATTTCGAGGAGGACAGTACTCCGAATATATATTTCATTCTTTTAAACATTAATACACATTCCCATCGATTAATTAACAATTATTTTAATATTCTAATACATTCTACTTATATTACAGTATAATTTAACCCTCGAAGTCATCACTACGCAGGATGACTACACCAAAGTGTATCGTATATACCATATAAACATTGAATGGTTTTTTTTAACACTCTATATATATATATATATACATATACATATTTTTTTTATTATTATTATTTTCTATATTTTCGTAAAGTTCATTCATTCGATGCACGGACAATCAAACTAACAAGCACGAACACGAGAGAAAACATTTTCACGTAATAACTGTTGTGTTGCAATTTTACATATTTTGTTACTAGATCGTTTAAATCTTTTCAAAGCTTTCGAAGTAACATTGTTTTTTTATTATTGTTTTTACATTCTCGTCTGGTTAATCTTTCCTTTCTTATTTTCCTTTTTTTTCTATCGACTTCGCGATCAGATAAATGGAAAATTGAGTACGATTGGCCAAATGAAATTCAACCTCGATTGGCCAGAAGAAAGCAGAAAAAGAAACTTAAATAAAAAAAGGAAAGTTCCTAAGTGGAGGGGGGAAATAGCAGGGAGGTACAAGGGTTGCATTGAAGGAAAAGATCAGTAGGATCTTTCACTTGATTACTCACCGTGCCAAATTATATCCCAATTCTTCTTTTCCTTTTTTTTTTTTTACCTTTCTAGTTGAACGAATTTTCGACTGAATGATATATAAAGAGGGGTAAGAATTCAATTGTGAAATCGAGATCTCTAGATCTAGATCTAGAGAATCGAGAATTGTGAAAATCGATAAGAGATAACCAACCTAATCAACTCAACCGACGAATCGTCTAATTTCGTATCGTCAATCGTCGAAGCTGATAAATCTTATTATCCTGGTGACACTGACTCAAATGGTACATACGTCCGTACATATTCAACTGAATCAATGTAATGTCTGTACATGTTCAACTAAATCGATTCCAATATCTACATTCTTTCTATCTCTCTCTTTCTTTCTCTTTATTTATTTCTTCTTTTACACCTTTTCTCTTCGATTTTGTTCTTTTACATTTATTTCCTTTCTTTTCTTTCTTTTTTTTTTATTTTCTGTCATTATTTCTTTATTCCTCGTAAAGAGAATCATATACCAGCTGGGTAATGTTATTTGCATTTATTTTCATTATTAAACTTTGATCGTAGTAATATATCATTTCAATTACATACCCTCGATGTTCTGACAGATTTCACTTCTCTCCACAACGGAAATGAATGCCTCGTTAACTGTCACACTTGTCATTTAGGGAGAACAAATCGTATCGACAGAGTAACGATTATTCATTTTCCAACGTTTTGTTATAAAAGTAGAAATTTTTTATTATTATATGACACAATATGACTATTATTGTACGTTTACAAATTTCAAATGTATTTTATAATAAATTATAAAATAAAAAATGATGTCACCTTGTATGGATTTGCTAACTAAATATTTGCAGTAATAATGAAATATTTTTGAGCATTTCAATAGTATAATATAACGTTTAAAAAGTTGTATCTTTGTTATTTTATTATAAATATTAGCATTTTCGTTACTAATGACCCATATACGATTCATACGTGTAAAACCCTGACCCATATGAAATGTCGTAACATTTACACCAAATAAAATAATACGTACAAAATAAATATAACAAGTTAAAATAATAAAATTTTTTTTGAGAAGAAACTAAACTGCAAGAATAAAGCTTTAAAGGATCATCTCGAACGATCAATCGAATGGCAAAGAAAAAGACAGTCGTCCTTTTAAAACCAATTCTATCTCTTTCCTTCTCTCGCGATTTCTTTACGTAAGTAATACTTCTTATCCCATTATAAAACCTTCCTACCGTCATCTTGAATAATTCATACATCTGTTCGCGATAAATTCGCCTTACGACATAAATAATTCACAGATCCAGCCCTCTTAACGATAAACTCTTGTGTGTGCTTTCACACAAACACACACACCCAAATAAACATTCAAGCAAAAGAAAAGAAGATGCTCTCTCTGTTTCTCTAAGATGCTTCTAAGCAGTAAGAAACGTATCGATTCGAAACTATCGAAAAAAGAAAAGTCCTTTCATGTAGTGGTGTAGAAACGCTAAAGGGCTTCTAATGCTTGCGCACGTATGTTTGTGTGTCTATATGTATGTATGTGTTTCGGTACACGTTATATATCAGCGTAAACTATGATCAAACCAAAACGTACTTTGGGAAGCTGTACTGGTTTGCATAATCGAGAGAGTGAGTAAATGAGAGAGTGAGAGAGAAAGAGAATGAGAGAGAGAGAGATAGAGAGAGAACAGAAGGATGACCTCTTCGTTAGGGAGACGAGTTATCACGTAGCTTTTGGTTGTTGATTAACGCGAGATCAACGCTGTCGTCTACAGAGCTTCCTATGCGCGAATTAATATCGCATTCTCTGAACAATCGGTACAACATGAAATTGATCGCAAGGGCACTACGATCCTATCGTCAGACAATCTGACAATCAGATATATATTCAGATATTGGGAGATTGTAAAAAAATGAGAGAATGAGAAATAAAGAAAAAGATAAAGAAAAGGCAAGTATGACATTAGTATAAGATAGAATGAGATAAAATGAGTACTAGAATGATAGAATATGAGAAAGTATAAGAACATACCAGAGCATACGAAAAATTAAAAGATAGTATCAGATAGATAGAAAGAGAGTTTAAGAAAGAATTAGATAATGAGAATATGATGTAGAATAAGATAGAGAAAGAGAGAAAGAGTGAATATTAGAGTGCACGATAAAATACGATAGAGTATGAAAGCATACCAGAACATACGAGAAATTAAAATATAGTATTAGATAAAGAGAGAGCGTGAGTTTAAAAAAGAATGAAATAGTGAGAGTATGATGTAGAATAAGATAGAATGAGAAGGAAGAGCTAGTACAAAAAAATATAAGATGGAATAAGATAAAGGGAATACTAAAATGTACGATAGGGTATGAGATAGTATGAGAACATAGGAAACTGTACAAGATAGTAAGAGATAGTATGAGATAGAGAGAGAATGAGAGAGAGAATGAGATAGAGGAAGCACAGAGAGTCACGTAGAATCGAAACCACAGGGATAGTGAAAGATAGAGAGAGATAGAGATACAGAGTGTAGATCGAAACGTTATTACCAGGCTTCGAATTTCAGTCATGGTCGGGTAGCTGACGTTACTGGTGGACGCCATTGCTCTGCTGCTTCAGAAGCTTCTCACTGTCATATCCCAAGCGACTATCGTCGTGGTCGTTAAGCTCGCAACGTTTCTGCGTTAGACGCATCCGCCACGTGCGTTGGACACCTCCAAATACCGTAGGTACCTGTTCTCGCCTCTCCTCACACCCCTCCCCCTATTCTATTACCCTATCTTCTATCAGTATCCTAACCCCATCCCCATCCTCATCCTATCTTATACAACATGACTACGATCTCAACCCTTCGTCTTCTCTGAAACCCCTTCCTTTAGGGTAATCGCTGTTCGATATATTGATTGGTGTACGACGTAAACTTGATTTTGATGGAATGAAAAATGAGGAAATATGTTAACAGATTGTTTTTATTTGTTTTTTCTTCTTTTCCTTTTTTTTCTTGTAATATTTATTATTGTAATTGTTCAGATGTTTGCAGTATATTTAGGAATAGAAAAAATTGATAGGATACAATAAATTAAGATAAAACTATTGTGAATCTAAAAGTTGTATTATAATAAATATTTTATTGAATCACATATTATAAATATATTATATTATATAAAAATATGTAAAAATAATTCTATAATTTAATGTGTATCAAAATATCTCCGAACGAGAAATACTACACAATATAGGACAACGCTTTCGTAATCACTGACTAGCATGTAATCAATAATATACAAAAAGAAACAACATACAAAAGGTTACAAGGATTTCATTAAACTTCTTGTTCTTTAACAACTCCTAGCTTTTTATTTTTTATCGTAATAGAACTAAAGGTGGATGCGAGGAGAAGTGAAAAATAGTAGATATCTACATACACATATATATTTTTATATGTATATAGAGTAGCATGAGAAGAGCAGGGTAGGGAAACGTTTTCATAGAGGAAAACGTTTCGCATCGAACAAAATCGCGGATTAATTAGACCGGTCAGAGGGAACGACGTTAGTCTCGTTCCGCGTCCATGCGATCCAATTAAAAGTTAAAAACGAGCTTGCTACTTCAATTTGTTTTCTTCTTCAGGGCATAACGCACAAATGTTATTGTACTTTACGCCTCCATAGTTACGCGGCATTTTAATGAGTGTCTCAACGTTACTTTTCTCTCTCTATCTCTCTTTCTATATTTTACTCTTTCATATTTTTCGATTCGTAACGTTAAATGTACAAGTTACCAATAAGAATTACATTTTCTTCCTTTCATTTTAAATCTGATATTCACGTACGTTATACTTTGATTATTCATGTACTCGTTATATTAATTTGCAAATAATTTAATCACGTATTATTACATTGTTATTAATTAATGGCTCTTCATTGTCCTCTAACAAAACGGAGGATCGAACGGCACACAAAATATTGGTCGGTATACCAAACGGGAAAAGACCACTAGGTAGACCGAGACGTAGATGGGAGGATAATGTCGGAAGGGACTTGAAAGAAATAGGATACGAAGACCGCGAATGGAAGGATCGCGCTCAGGGACGGGAACAATGGCGGGATTTGGTATTTGCAGCAATGAACTTTCAAGTTCCTAATGCCAATTAATAATAATCATTATTACATTGTATATAAATAGTAATTTCATTTTTTAAATAAAAGACAATTTATTTATATTTAAAATCTAACTTAAAGTATTTTTATAATGCAACGAACAAATTGATCACAAGTATTATGTATATTTTTCTTTTTTTAATCGTAATAATTTATAATTTATCTCAACAGATAAATACTTTGACAAATCATATAAAAATTGTATCCAATAATTGGAAGGTAAATTGTAACGAATAATAAAAAAGAGAAAAAATTATTCAGTAATTGCGTGTATAACGAGGATGAGGAGATGGGAGGGAGAGAGAGAGAGAGAGAGAGAGAGAGAGAGAGAGAAATAAAAAAAGATACAAATGCAAAATATGAATAATATGTTGTAAAAAGGAAAAGTAATCAAAGTTATAATCTATTATTGTGTACAGAAATGAAGTGTACAAAATCTCGTCTCGTTACAGTAGCATATATCATTTAGTATCGTAACACGGTATTCGGCCGTTTATAAACGTGCACGCGAAAGGTATCGGGATAAAATTAATCCGCGGCATTGGACTTTAATTAATCGAAAAACAAATTGATCAGGAATAAATTCGCTTTACTTGTTTCAACGCAAACAATTATTTCATGCAATTTCTTTTATACAAATATGTATTCATGCATGAATGCCATATGTAGATACGTATAAAGTTATAATACTTTTATAAACTCCAGAAAGGGTGGCACAATACGCGATGAGAAAATGATCTAGAAATTAATTACGTGCATTTAATTTTCATCTGTCCCCCTTTCCCCCCACCTTTCCGTTGGATATCAAAACGTATGCGTACAATATTATCAGCTTCAGTGTAACGCTATCAAAGGGTTTCCTCTGACGTCAAACACGTTTACCTATAACTATGTTTTGAAATATTTCGCAATGTTATAGGCGCATACACATCGTCATGCCAATATGAATTCATTATAACGATCTAGCCTAGATTTATCAAATACTTCGACCTACAATATACATATATCCATAAATGAATATATATTTTATTTTTTTTTTCATATTTTTTTTTTTTTTATTTTATTTTTCTCTTCTCGTTTAACTGCCACTAAAATTTTCATATAAATATTTTACTTTTTCCGATATGCGTATAATTAAAATCACGTAGGGTACACGTTCGTTGAGATAAACATTAGTTTCGAAGTAAAATAATTAAACGTATTATGGTAAATCGATTAATTTCGTAAAACAAAAAGTAAAGAATATTCGTAAAGTCATTTACATTGTTGTATCATTAATCATTGAAAGCGGTCATACAAATTATCGGCGTTAGACTTAATTATTTAAAAAATATAATAATATGAGTATCGATCGTATGGTTTGATAATAAAAGTCCAAAAAATCGTGTAACAAATGACTTTGGTTTTACGAACGATTCGTATTACGTGTTACATTCCTAATAAAAAAGAAAAAAAAAATACAAAGAGAATAAATTATATAACACGTAAAAGACGAATATGTAGTAGTGTGTGTAGTTACAAAGATAAAAGAATCGAAGTAGAGCATTTAGCAGAGTAGATAGATAGGATAAAGTAGTAAGAGTAAATTTTTCATATTTTAAACGAAGAACTAGGTAGTCGTGTGCCGATCAAACGTCAAAAATTCCCCACGGAGTTTAGTTGGTACGGTTCCGATGGTCAGAAACGATGCGCCACGTTGGTAAATCAATAAACTCGATGTTTATGCCATGCCGAGCACCGTAACAAAATTGACGTGTCGATCAATTAATAAAGTTTGAATGCAAACAACCCGCTGCTTTGCGATATCGTGCTTCGTTCTACTTTCATGTATACGTGTACGTATAGAAATATATATATAATATGTGTGTGTAAGTGTACGTATGCGTATATACTCTTTTCGTAGAGAGTGGACAATCGATTGTCGTGCCGCACACATCAATGAAATATTTTAATTAATATTTTTATACATCGTCAAAATATTTCTCGTTGATATATTAATAGAAAAGTGTGTCAGTAATGTCGACGTATTAGGTTTCTCATTTTTTTGTTATTGTTCACTTATATTTACTTCTTATCCTTTTATTTTTACTGACACAATAATTGATAATTATTAATATAGGTATAGTTGAATATATTTTTAAAGATGAATTAATCATAATTATATCATAATAATTTGAACGTGTCGCATGAAATATTTTTTAAATTTTTATTTATTAATTCATAACATTTTTCTTAATGTAATAATTAAGAGATTTCGTTGAAATTTACCTGATAAATTATATATCGAACTATTTATTAAATGAGACATTCGTAGGACAAAGTTTAAATTGGATAATGCAAACATATCGGCAGTATTATCTACATAAATGTGGTATAGATAGTGCATCAATGAACACCTTGCTATATGTGACCATACGTTCATTGGCCAATAAATTGATGAACACCTCTGGGATGTTTACGATCAAATGCAAATCGCGGATAGATGTCAATAAGAGAAAGTACATATTGCAAATTGAACTTCGATATTGCTTTAATAACTATTCTTATATATTTTCTAGTTATATTTAAATCAATTAATTTGTTGGTTATATTATATTTAAATTATTATTTATATTACTTTTAATATTTCAATAATAAATAATACATGTAAGGTTGGAAGAAAGACGAAGAGTGCGAGCGTGTGGTGTGCATGGAACAATTGATGAACGTGAAAGATTTGTAAGAATATGTAGCGATATGGATATGAGTGTGAGTACACACAGCGATATGAGTATGAGTGTGAGTACGTGTAGCGGTATGAATACGAGTGTGTGTGGCAGGAAAGAAAAGCGAGCGTGCATAGCGATATCAGCTGATGTTATCGTTTTGTAAGCACCCCGAAATCTCTCGAATATTCCCGAACCAAAAATCGGGAAGAAGTCTTTTGTTTGATCGGTTGGGAATAGTCTGGAGATTTCGAGAATGATTAACGGAAGTGATTGGGACCATTGGTGGGATGAATGTATATATAAACGCGGAGAAGATAGCGGTCTTCGCCAATCGCTTTCTTGATTCGGTGTGACTAGTGAGTGTTATACGAGTGTGGCTGCGGTTTCTAACTATTGTTACTTACTTTTCATTTTCGATATCTATATTAAACCTTAATATTTAAGTGTTTGTTATATTATAATAAACATTTCTTCTATTTAAATTCAATAAATCTTACATACATACACCGTATAAATTATTTTATTATATCAAATTATTATCAATACTTTTTTTTATATTATTATATCTAAATAAATAATAGGAATATAATTTTCTTTTTTTTTATTAAAAATCCCAATATTATATTGTTGATTTGAAAAATAGGAGATTTTTTTTTTATTTTCCAGGTAATAAAATTATTAAGTCTGGTGTCTTAGAATGGTAGGAAAGTTTGAAAAGACTGCGTAGAAAATTGCGAATGTGATAGACGGCGAAGATGAGAAGAAGAAAAATAAAGAAAAAGATGGCAAGAGAGAAAAAGAGACAGAAAGAGAACAGGTCGAGTGAGGTTGTAAAAATCTTTTTCGACGGTCAAGTAGTCATTGTCACGTACAATGGGGTACGAGCTAGGAACCTGAGAAAGATTCGTCGAATTTATAGCAGAACCGTGACGGAGACTTTAACGATGACACTCCGATAGACGCGGTCGACCAGAAAAAAAGAAAACTCACCTTTTCTCTCTTTTTTTCTGTCTCTATCTCTGTCTATTCTCTAGAATTTATTTATTAGTACATTTCTTTTTTCTTTTTTTTTTTCTTTTTAAGAAAAGAACCTTTGCAAATTGATGATACACCAATATGATAAAATGTTAAATAATTATTGAGGAAGGGAAGAGGGGGAATTCATTAATAAATAATATTAAACTTTTCATATATTAAGTATTTTGTATTAAAAAAAAAAATTAACAAATATAGTATTAAAGTAATATAATATTACAATTATGAAATATGTAACATTATTTGTGTGTCATATTTAATCGGTAAAGCAAGCAATACTTGTAATTATAATAATAAATAATGTTCGTATGTTTTCAATATTTTATGGTATTGAATACAGTTAATAATTAATCTTGAAATTTTCTGATATAACATTCGAATATCTTCTTTTTTTATAAATCTTAACATTAAATATCAGCTATGCTAAGTAAATGAAATTTAACAAGAATAAAATAAGAGAAATTAAATCAATTTCACATAATAGATTTATATTTACGGGAAGGGGAGGATTAAAAATCCAATTGATCTTAAATATTTAAAGAGATGATATAAATAGTAGATGAAATAATGATTTAATTATTATTTCTTTTTCTTCTTCTTTCACTTTTTGTATTTATCGAAATTATTTATTTATCATATCGATAAGAATAATATAATAGTGAAAAATAAGGGGAAGAAGATTTTCCTCCCTTCTATCTGAGTTTATATTCGGAAAATTCAATGTCGATATTAAATGCAAAGCTTGAACTTTACGATAACCAGGTAGAAAATTACTCGATATTTCCGACGAACGTGCGAGCCTTCAAGGTAACTTTCTTTATGGAATGTGTTATTTTATTCTAGGTATTGCTTTCCTATAACTTTTGCTGGGATAACAGAATAACGAGGTTGTGCCACCGAGATACCGCTTTGAAAAGCTTCCCAAGAGTAAATTTTCCCTTCAACTTTTCTTTATCTATCTTTTTTTTCTGCACCTACCTCCCGCCCCTTTCCTCTCCTCTATCCATCACACTCTTTCTTTCTTTCTTTCTTTCTCTTTTTCTCTTTCTCTCAATCCAATTATATCATATTTTCAATGTAAGCATATTTCCACGCGTTTGTTTAATACCAAAGTAGAATTGAATCAGTGATTACGAAAAATGGTCTAAGCCATTTCAAAAGCACACATAAATTTTTTTTTCTCTCTCTCACCGTTCTAAAAATTATTATTCTCTGGAACAAAAATGTAACTTCATTTTTTCTTTCTACTCATCCTTCCATATAATTCAAACAAAAAAAAGGGGAACAAGTAGAAGAAGAAGATAAAAAAAAATATAATTCCCAACCACTTTCGTAATTAAAGATGATTTTAATTAAATCATCTTATTTTCATAAACCCACGTACTCCGATTAGATATAAAACGAATTTAACAAATTTTTCTCGATCTAATCTCTGCTATCATCTTAATTTAATGGAATTCTCGATTACTCTTTCAAAAATACGAATGTTGTTGATCGAGTGATAAACAACCACAAAATAAAAATAAAAATAATAAAGATAGAAATTCAACACACAAACGATCGAAATTGAACGAGAAAAACAAGATGGTGGAATAAAAATAAAATAATATTACGAATAGAATTTATAAAGAATAAAAAAATGAAAAAAAATATAAAGAGAGAGAGATGGAGGTAAGGTAAATGAAGAAGAAAAAAAAATACAAAAAAAATAATAGAGAAGCCTAATAATTCGAATAGACGATTAGTTTAGAGAAGGAGGAGGAGGAGGAGAGGAGGAATGAGTATATAAGGCGTGGGTTGTCCGACCAGGCACCACTATCGTAACTTCGAATCGGAAAGCAATTTGAAAGCAATACCGCGCTCATCACTTGGCCTTATCTGATCAAGAGGAGTCTGAACAAAACGTTCAACCTTCAGATTCGGCCTCAATCGTTTCGTTCCAAGAGGTGAACGAAAAAAAAGCCTTTCTCCTTCGGTCGACGGCTTTGTACATAATATAGTTTCTATAACTAGTAACCCCTCTCTCTCTCTCTCTCTCTCTCTCTTTTTCTCTCTCGATATTTAAACTAAGTTTCGATCTTACTTTCGTCGAACTTTTATCTGGCTTAAGATAAAAAAATAACCCCCCGAAAATTGGAACACTAGTTTTGTCGTTAATAATGTAAAGTAGGATTATGATCGTTAAATTTTATTTATTAATGTTTTTTCTTTTTTGTCTTTTAATTTATTCGCAGCGTAGATTTTATCCACCAGTTTGAAGGGAATCGTGTAATTGATTTATTTCTAAGTAGACTAAGTATGTAATGTTTTTAATAATTATACGTATTTTTATATTATTTATTATTTAACCAGTTGACTGTGGAATTTAGTTTCAAAAGATCATCACATGGTGCGGAATTAAAAACAAGCAACGACGTGTATACACGTCGAACGCAGGGCAAATGGTACTATTATACATTTTACGAAAAACGAGGAAGGATTGCATTTTTATTCAAAAAAACTAACAATTCGTTTCTGAATACGTTATTCTTACTAAAAGCTTGAAAATTGTCTAAAAATAAGAAAATACATGAACAAGAAAAATTGAAGATAGCAAGAATAAACAAGAAAAATAAGAAAATAGTTTACAAAATTTCAAGCTATGTATGTGTGATATGTTTCAAAGCACGGTACTACGCAAATGCGACTTCACAGGTCGTACACCAAAACCTTGTTTCCTTGCGTTTTCCATTTTCGAGCAAACGGCACATCTTATAAATAAAAATAAATGAAATAAATATAAATAAAATACATAGCGGTCGTATTGGTAATATAAAGGGAACATATCACGAAATAATATTCTTATTACATTTTATTGAGATTTCGAGTTTTTATAGTGAATGGTAATTTTTTATTTTACACGACGAGTATAATTTTACACGTCAAACGCACCGCAGTGGAGATTTGATCCGACGTGTATACACGTCGAGCGCACTTAACTGGTTAATTATCATCTCGTAATTTTGTAAAAATATTTATATCTTAAATTGCCGGTGTAATTTAAAAAAAAATGTTAAGATGCCTTTTAATAATCGTTAGAAAATACTGATTTAATGAAATCATATTCGAAATAATAATTCGTGTAATTAAAATGAATTTTTGTAGGTAGATAAAAATAATATACATTTTTTCAGTCGTTCATCCTTTTGTACTTTGAAATTTAAAATAAGAATAATTATTTTCATTAAAATTAATAGCGTGATATATAATAATAAGGGTATATTTATCTAATGGAATCACTTAAAATCTCATAAAATGTGTCATTTTCCATGTTAAAAAAAAAAGCAGCGAGTATAAAGAAATGAAAAGAAAGAAAAGAAAAGAAAAAAGAAAAATAATAAATAAAAGGTCTTTCGTAAAAATTGATCGTTTTTCTCTCCGTCGGTGTTCCGTGTTAGTAGCATACGCAGGCTGCGAAGAAGAGAAACACTTGGACCCCCAGTGTTCCTAGAGAAAAGTGACAAACGAGGGGTTTATAAATTCAGGTCCAGCTTAAAAGCACGTTTCTTACTATGCCACGCCCTCCTTTTACCTTTTCGAAACATCCCTTTTACTCGTAAGAATACCACTACGAAGAAAAATATAGTAAGAAGAAGAAGAAGAAGTAGGGGAAAGAAGGAAAAGGGAAAGGAAGGGGGTAAAATACTCTTTCGCGAGGGTAAGTACATCGACCTCACACTGAGAAAACCTCCAATAAATTCGAGATTCGAACGAGATTCGAGCTTCCATGCAGCTCGGGAGACTAATTGGACGGCGACACACTCGTTCTAACCAGAAGAAGAGAAAGAAAAAGAAAGAGAAGGAGAAGGATAGTGAAAGAGGAGGTGAAGGAGGAGGGGGAAACGCGTCGGTGGAAAATTTACGACTAGACAAGCCCACCTTACTGCCTTCTTTCCGAATTTCCTTAATTTATGACACTTTTGAATTCATGTTGCTTTCCATGTTCAACCTCAAGAATCCTCATTGTATCCTATCATTATCGTACTACGACTAACCTGGTAGTTTCTCTTTCTTTTATTTCTTTCTCTCGTGAATGTTATTTATGTAAGTTTTATTATTTTTATTTTGTGGTATAATATCGGATACCCATTTTCATTTACATCGATTCTGTTCGGGTAACATTTGAGAAAGTTATGTGTGACTTTTGATGTCATTTCGTATTGTACACCAATTGTAAATTAGCTCATAATTTGATTTTTATCTTGAACTTTCGTATTTTTTTTTTTTTTTTTACTGGATTCGAGAAATAAGATTAATGTACACTTTGTGAATATTATAAAAAAGGCGGTCCCGATCAATCAAAGAGTTTCTTTCACATTAACAAAATTTAGTTACAACATTTAATACTAACTTAGGAGTTAATTCGAATTCATTTTATAAAACTTCGAACAACATTAATCCAGGGTCCCCACGGTTAACGTTTCTCTTCTGAATATTTTAATAATCTCGTTGGGTATAATAAAAATTAAAAATTAAAATATACATGAGCAAAATTTGGTTGCAATATTTGTTTAAGTTAAATTTAAAAAAAGTATCAATAAAAAATAAGTTCATTCTGACGCCTAAGAAATTTGAAAAGAATAAAAATTCAATTTTAAATAAAAAATAATTGAATGTTCGAACAGACAGAATATTTGATAGGAATTGATCTTGAGATAATCATTTTTCTTTATTTTTTTTTCTTTTTGGAAAAGATAAGGATAAACGTTTAGTGACATAATTCAGCAAACACTGTATTTGTCGTTAAGTTTAAACGACCAGCCAGCAATGTGGTGCAAGAGTGAAGGTTCCAAAGCGGCCTAAGTCGACGGGAAGTTTGACAGTGAACAGACAGCGATCCTCAAAGGTACATTATTCAAACGTGAGTCGGTTTGTCTATCTGGAAAATTGGGAAGCTTCTCTAATTGGACTGGTCTAGGGAGTAGACGATAGGGGTGAATGAAGGGTGATTAAACGACGTAGGGTGATAGCATAGATAGTTCAGATGTGATTAGGGACATATTTGAACGTCTTACTAGCTGCTCTTAATGTCACTTCTTAATCGATTATCACAGATTTTCCCTGATAACCAAAAAAGTAAAACAAATTATCCTTTAATATTTTACAAAATAATGAAATTCAAGCTAACATAAGTTAAAAATTGTATTTTATTTTATTTTCCAAGTGTAAGACGAAAAGAATTGAAAGATAACAAATTATCTTTAATATTTCGTTTTATATCGATCATATTTAAATAAACGTTGAAATTGTGTATCTTTTTTAAATCTAATTAATAAAATAAAAGGATAAAATCTTGCAAAGAAAGCAAAGTATTTTTACAAGTAGGACGCGATAAAATTTAAGTAAATGTTAAAGTTGTGTTTTTTATTTTTATGAAAAAGTGACAAAAAAAAATAGATTAATCGATAGGTAATTTGAAATTTTTGAAATACAAGAAGTAAAACTAATAAATTACAATAACAAATTTATATTTTAATATCCGATATTTTACTAATCAATTGATAAAATTTAAATAAGCGAGAAAAAAAATTCTATCTGATTGGAAAAAAAAAAAAGGAATTAGTCGATATGCTGAGATTGTTAAAGTAGAAAAAGAAAATGAAACTTGTAAATAAATAGAGGAGAATAAAAGAAATCATATTTCAATATTTGATCTTTTATCAATTGGTGAAGATAAAAATTTAAATGAGCATAAAAAGTGTGTCTTCTCGAGAAAAGATGTGAAAGAGAGTGAGAGAGAAAATGTTATAAAAAAAGGTGTCGGCATAAGAAGGGCTGTTACCAAAAAGGGCGGCGCCGTTAAATTTAATGAGAAAAGATAGCCAAGGTGTTTAGGATTATAGATCAAGTTGGATAGGCATCGAGGAAGTTAGTCGTACTTATGCTAAAAGAAAAATACATTTTCCCTTGGGAGGTCCACGAGATGAGAAAGAGAGTGAGAGAGAAAGGTAGATCTTATCAGGTAACTATTGGGCGGTTACATAGCACGAACAACCAGAGGGTGTACCGTTCCCTTTTACTATACAGCTGGATTATAAACTTTAAACTTATATCCCACGCCCACGATCGTCCTCGATCAATGCATACGCACAACAGTGGCTACTTTCTAGTTTTTATTTTTTTCTTAAGAAGAAATTAGGGTAAACTTTATTACACAATTTATTTATCTTTCTCCCTCGCTCTTTCTTTTTCTTAGTAAAGTTATGATTATTTTAATATTTCCATGCATAAATAAAAATGACTGATATAATTTTTGGTTTATGAATTTTTTAATACACTTAATTGGTATTTAGAAATACTTTTTAACTTTGCTTAATTTATTTCTCTTCCAATAAATTTAGTAAACTTTATTACAAAATGCATTTTTATCTGCATTTTTCTTTCTTACCAAAGTTATCATTATTTTAATAGGAATAATTCATAATGACATATTTATTACGTGTTAATATTAAAATTTATAAATTAATTTATGAAGTAATAAATTCCATTTTTTTTCTAGTGCTTAAAAATATTTTCTAAACAAATAATAATTATAATGAATACTTGAATATTTGAATAGAAAATTATTTTTAATAATGTAATATTTTTATCTGAATATCTTATTATTTTGATAAAATAATATTATACTTAAAATGAGAAAAGTCGATTATTTGCTAAAAGATTACCATTATTTCGTATAGTCGAAAAGAAAAGAACACTCATTATATAATGTTTAACGAGGAAAGTTCGAGGAACATAACTCGAATGAATTCTTGTATAAGCCGCCTTGGTCGTTCTTGTTGGAAATCTTGAATAATATACCGTCTTAAACTAAAGTGTCTTCTCACAAACTCAGGCTTTTCTTGTCTTTCCTTTACTGTCTCTATCTATCTATCTATCTATCTATCTATCTCTTTTTCTCTCTCGTTACATTAAAGACGAACACAATCTCATTGAAAGAGTATCCCTTCCTTGACTTACAAAAGCTCCGTTTAAAGTTCTTATGATTCTCAACATTACCACCACCCATTCGTTGCATCGTTTGATAGTTCAAATTGACATTACTATAATAATTGACGTTAAAAATTAGACGAGGGAAAAGAAACGTACCGTCAAAGGGCCAATAGACAAATTTTCTTCAACAATAAATAAATATCTAATTACAAATTATTACATTCGTTCATATAAATCAACTCTTTTTTTATTAATTCATATATTTTCACACAAAAAAAGAAAATTCATTTCAATTGATCGTTAATTAAATCCAATGAACGATCAAATTTATAATTTGTATTAATATACTACAATAATTTAAAATAAATTATAACATTATTAATATCACAACTATTCAACAATTCAACATTTACATTATTAATTTCTAAAAAAAAAATATCAATCGAATTGAGTATACATTTTTTATTACTATTTTAAAATACGATTTTTTATAAACTATCGTGAAAACGATTTAGGAAAAAACAAAGTAATATTAGTTACACCTGTGTAAGACAATATAATTTATCGCGAATACCTGAAAGAGAGAATAGCATCAATGCTTCTTCAATTTTTTTTCTCCTCTTTCCTTTCCCCTGCCCTTCTCCTTCCCCATCACTATAACTTCGAACCCCCCATACAACCATCTACTTCATCGAGCAAGCGTCGATCGTGCAAACAATAGACTCTCGAAGCATAGTTCAGTACGAACGACGAAGGGTTTGCGTCTAGCTATCGAGCCTACCAATACACACACACACACACACGTACATACACATACATAAGCATACACAGCACCCTATCTAACAGAAGGGGGGGCTGAACTTGATATAATACCTAAGCTAACCTATGGTTTCCGTAAATTGATTTCTTCTAGCCCCTTTTTAACAAAGCTCAAATAGAAAAGAAGGAGATCCTACTAGTGAAAGAATGATAGAAAATTCTTTAATTTTTTTGTTTTCTTTTTTAGGAAAATTCTGCACAGTTATTTTCTTATTCATTCCACACTCGAATTCCACAATCATCATTTTACTTATAAATATATTCTCGTAAATATTCGTACGACGCATTATCGACATCTTTGTTTTTCGTTGATTAATGAATAAAATTAAAACTAAAAAATTAGAAGAAGTAAAAAAGAAAAGAAAGATTGTTAATCGTTGGAGATGTATTTTATCAAACGTACTTTTCAATTGATTATAAATGCTAACAAATAGTACTTGCTGATACTGATCGTTTAATTTACAAAATATTGATCAAATAAATACCAATTATTAACAAACCATTTAACTGTTCTTTGTTATATACAAAATTGGTCATTTTCAAAAGATACATTTTCTGCATAATGTAACTGTATATACCTTATGTTGACGCATAAATGATGGATAAATACTGCATAAACGGTAAACAAGTTAAAAAAAAAAGAAAAACAATTAATTTATAGAGTCAGTTGGAATTTCTGAGTTCCCACGACAGAAAATTTATCAAATGTTTCATAAAACAAAAAAAGGACATAATAGATCATCGTACTTCACAATGTATTAGACATTCAAAGTTCTAATCTGACAACACGAATCACCATTTACTACGATTTCTCGATGTTATATTCTGACACATATTCTCAAAATTGAGCCTATCTTCCATCTATCTATCTTTCCCTCTCTCTCTTTCTCTCATACACAATTCATGCGAGCACGCGATTTCGGGTAAGAAAATTAATTTTATTCACACCATGGCGCAAAGTACAATCTCGTGTTTTCTTGAGGACGCTTCAGGCGACTACCTTTTCCTTTTATTTCCTTTTTCTTTTTTTATCTTTTCTTGTTACATGCCGCAAGGTTGAAGTCGTTGTTGCTTGCTTAACACTTTCTATCTATCTATCTATCTATCTCTCTTTCACTCACATATGCACTCATACACACCCACACGTATTTCTTATATTCAAACCGAGAGGAATCTTTTTATAATATTATTATTATTTTTTTTTATTCGTCGCAGTTAACCCTGACTCACCTGAATCTAATCAACGTTCAATTCTTCTTACCTCTTCGTCTTCGATAAGAGGAATCTGATTGACGAGATAAATCGAGATAAGTAAAAATATCTAAGAATAAGTCTCAGAACATTCGAACACGATACGTCCATTTAAATCCAGAACACGGAAGCGAAATTTTCGAGTCGTTATTTCTCTCTCACACTCTCTCACACTCTTACACATATACACATACATATATATACTTAGACATTTACAGAGGCACACAAGAATGTTCTGGTCCTAGCAGTGGATCCTCGGCACTTACACGCTCGTGAATACACCAACTTAATTTAATTACGTTTCCAAATGCTTTCTACCATACCAACACGTTGCCAACGTTTAACTTTACTAAAAGTTTGCAGCAACCTGCGACAATGATGGACGCGATCGATTTTATTTTGTACATTTTTTATTATCTTTTTTCTTTTTTCTGTGAGCAAGGTTTTTTGTTTTTTTATTTCTTTCAACCAACTATCGAACATCTCTCCAAATTGTTCCCACTCTTTTGGAAAAATTTCTTATGAAATAATAATCGCGAGTATTTTCGTTACGTTCAAAGGTATCCCATTTAACACTTTAAATCTTTCAAACCGTTTATTAATAATTATTAAAATAATATTTTTATATTTAAATATTTTATATTATCGATTAATAAATACATGGAATAAATGAAGAAAAATCAATCAATTTTTTATATTTCAATTTATATTTTTAATAATATATATATCTATTGTGTGTACTGAAATGTTTCATTCGTAAATTTACAAGTCACTCGTCATCAATAAAAGCATAACAAAAATGAGGGTTCTCGGTTTTTTTTTTTTTTTATTTAATGTTATTCTTTTATTTTTGTTGTTGTCGAATCGACAAAAGTATCGACTCGACACGAGTCGAGTCATGTTCGGCTTAATTATTGGAATTAATGCGAGTCGGTGGTGTTAATCCGGGTGCGGCACGCGAGCCAATCAAGGGACTCAGATAAGAATGAAACACTATCGAAACAGGACGGCTCATTAGTCGTTCATGTGTTCGAGATATAAATTACACGTTTAATCCGATCTGTTTGATAATAGTTCAAACATTTCTTTCTTTTCTTTTCTTTTTTTCTTTTTATCTTCGATAGAAAAAATTGCATAAGAAGACAATTGTTATACGATATTATATTCATGTATATATATATATACATAGTTATAAATAATTATAGTATATACAACGTATAAATTTGTCTCGATTAAATTAAAAATAAAAAAAAATTATATTACAAATTTAATCATTCGTTAAATATATCAATTATACGTTATCTTAATCATCGTGATTACCTAACCAGCCATTTAACTCTCAATCACTATAATTTCCTCCTAAGAGAAGAAAAAAGAATCTTAAATGAACAGCATACAACAACCTATCAAATTTTTTCATTGGCAATGATCTAGGATTTTTTGACAAAACACTACTGGGATAACTATAATTATTTTCTAACGATAAATAACTCTCTCTATTATTCTCTCTCTTTCTCTTTTTCACTCTTCTTTTTCAATAAGGAACATCCTACTTCGTTAAAGCTATAATCATTCCTTAGATTAATCTTCGAACTTCTTACGTAAACTTTGTCTTACTACAATCCCAATTAAGGGAATACGATCGTAAATGTATGAATCGTTTCGTCGATCTTTAACGAAGAATTTATAATGATAATAATAATAATAATAATAATAGGAAAATTTAAATCAAATGATTTATTACTCATTGTGATGTTTAATAGGTTATTAAATAATACTAATTACAATCACTTTTAAAAGTCATTTAATACTTTATTTATGTATGTATTTTTTTTTCTATGCATATTATAATATAATTTTTTCCAGAGACATACTTTCAAGACATTTTAATGTAATTAATATTATTTTTTTTAAAGGTATCATGTGCATGTTGATTAGGGTTAAATTAATTTATGAGATATTGTAATTTTATAATTGCAAAAGACCAATCATTACTTTTCTTCTACCAAAATATTTCTTAAACTAATAAATTTTATGAAATATTTCTTTAATTCTACAAGATGGCTGCTATCAAAGATGGCACCAATACGAAATCTGATTTTTACAAAAATACAATCACATTATCTCAAGATTTAAATTATAAAAAGAACGATCTTAAAAAAAAGAAATAATTTTACAATTAAAAGTTGTCCATTGAAATATATCTCCTAAGAAATTTGTTTTAATTGAAATGAAATGATTGAAGTATTTAAATTGAAACGATTAACCGCGTAGATTTAAATAACTATGATACCCACATATTTCGCGTATATAACTATATAGTTACATATTTGGCTCTACTCTAATTCCAATCTATACAAGTTCATTTTCTAGATGCCCGAGGCGTCGAGCGTTAACCTTTAATTACAGGCCGGGCCGAGCGTCTAAATTTATCGCTAATAACGTTGCAACGAACAGAGTTAAGCTCCATCACCGAACGGTCTTTCTGAGAAGCCGCGTCACGGAACAGAACGGAACGAAACTGGACTGAACTGAACTAAACGGATCACGTTCAAACACATATCCGCAATTTTCACTGCTCTTTCATTCTTACGATCCAACGAATGCGAACACATTTAAGTTTTTAATAAACCCTTTTTCTTTTAGTAACAAAAAGAAGAAAATAACATTACGTGTATCATTTAACACAAAAGTAATTCCTTTTTCGTGTTATATTAAACGAGTAACTTTAAAACGTATTACTAGAGATTGAAAATTTGTTTTATAACGCCATGTTTTTTCTTTCTTCTTTTAAAATCCCACACACATCTTGTACTTTTGTAAATTTTATTTCATTTTTCTTCATTATACTTCATTATACTTTTTCTACTTTTTGTAAGGTACTACTTTTTGTCTACTATTTTGTACTTTTGTACTTTGTACTATGTGTAATAAATTCTTACTTTTTGTTCGTAATATTCCTGCCAGTCGAGAATACCCAAAATAAAATTGGATTACACATAGAATTACAATTAAATGAACACTACGATTAATTAAATTTCGTAGAATTGACTTGCAGATATTTTTGTATCTTTTAATCAATGTTAAAAACGATACGTACATATACATCCATATATATACATGTATATATACACATAGATATATACTTACTCGTATATCAATTTTAAAACAGTTTAAACGGAGGGTATAACGATGACGAGGAGAATGATGAGAGATATTAGTGGGTTTAAAATTTTTTAGAACGAATTTTACAGAAAGTATGCTGACATACTACTACTACTACTACTACTACTACTACTACTACTACTACTACTACTACTACTAATACTAATACTACTACTAATACTACAAATACAAGTTTGTAGGGCTTATTATAAAAGTTCTCTCTTGTACGATAATACCAGAAAATAGATATCCGTTTTCGGCTCGAAGCTAGGTCACAATTAAATTTTATTCCTCTCTCTCTTTCTCTCTATTTTCTTTCTCTTTTCCTCACCTCACCCTTTCTCCTCATTTCATCTCTCTTACTTACTCTCTCTCTCTCTCTCTCTCTCTCTCTCTTTCACTCTTTTCTTTCATTCTGAAACGATCATCCGTGACCGCAAGAACATGCATACGCACTTTTAAATATTCACCCATGCCAATTCTCGAAAAAAAGAAATAAAATATACTTTTTTAAACGCTTTTGAATAACCTCGACTCGTTTCTTTAACCAAGAGTGTTCTTTTTTTTCTAACATAAGAAAGAAAGAGGAAGATGAAAGAGACTCAACGACGATACCTCGTGGATACTTTATAGCCAAGCTTGTCACGTCTCAGAACAGAATTAGCCATTATTTTGACACACTCGATCATAATGTTTAGAGGTATATGTGTGTGTGTGTGTGTGTGTGTGTATGTGTGTGGGTTGTTACCTGGGCTCCTACGAATTATGTTCTTACTTTCTTTTATGACAAGCTAAATGCTCGAAATGTTTTTTTCTCTCTTTCTTCTTTTCTTTCTTTCTGTCAAACACACCACGTATCCGTGCACGTGTATGAGTGTGTTAGCGTGTGCAAGTTTTTATGGTATAAATATTTGAAATAACATTTTTTTTATTTTTTATAATTTATTTCACTTTCATAACTATAAACACAATTATGTGGAAAATATTATAAAAATTGTTGACTTTCTATAATTTAATTTTTTGTTTTTCTTTTTAAAAAAATGTACTAATGTTAAATATTGATTTTCTGATTACAGATATGTCTATTGGGGGTAGCAGTAAGTGATAACAGTACGATCGAGGATCATTCAGCGATCGAGGACGTTTCAGAAATTGCAAACGTTGCGAACAATCTCGACATAGTAGACACCGTTGATCAGGTAAGTTTTTATTTACACGTTTTTGTAATTGTTTCTCACATGATTCTAATTCTAGCATTTAATATAACATCTTCGAAAAGATATAAAAAATTAAAAAAAAAAAAATAAAATAATAAAGGTTCTGACCGAGGCTTGAACTTTCTTAAGAATTTACAGGTCAAATTAAAAATCTTCTTCTTATATTTACAAGTGTCAGGTACGCGATAAAAAAAAAGAAAGGTAAAAAAAGAGAGCATGGGTAGTTTACGCGTGTTTTCTTCTATGCAACAAAATAAAAATTTTTCCAAGTATGTAAAAGAATGAAGGAAGTGTCAAACCGAACCGCTCGTGGAAAAATATAAACACCCTTATTCACGTTACTCGGACTGAAACGGGTCGTCAGAAATCGTTATATACACCCTCGTAGAAAAGAAAAGAAAAGAAAAGAAAAGAATTGGAAAAGAAAAGAAAATACCCAAAAGAGCGAAATAAGATGGAGGATAAAAGAGGTGGAAAATGGGAAGAAGAATACCAAAAAAAAAAAAAAAGGAAAAAAATTGCAAGGAAAGAAATAAATGAAAGAAAGTAAACGAAACGAAAGAATAGGAGAGAGAGAGAAAGAGAGTTGGCAGCAACCATCAAGTTGTCGCGAAAACGAGAGCTTTTATTTTTCCGCTGGCTTAACGCGAGTTTTACCAAGTCTTTTCGACACGCTCTTATTTCTACTTCTTTCCTCCCTTTTTACTCTACTTTTTTTTTAATTTTTAATTTTATTTTTATTTCTTTTTCAATTTTATTTTATTTTATTTTTCTGGTCGGAGTTCACGTACGTAGGTGGTAAAAGATTTGAACTTTTTCTCTTTTTGTCTTATAATTTATTTACAACGTTACGTTAAATTCATTTATTTCAATTAGTATTTTTAATTAATTAAATAATCAACGTATACGAATATTTATTATATAGCAAGTAGAAACAATTAAATATTATTAAATTAAATTTTGTTTATGAATATTATCGATGGTTTGTGATGAGAAATATTTGAATAGAAAATATTGATCATTTATAGTTTATTTTACAAATTGCTAACAATTTATTAAAAAATATTTGTGGTAAATACACCAACCCAACCCACTTAAGTTGCAATCGTGTAATTTTTCACTGTCATTAAACTCCAACTAATTCTCGAATGACGTTTACCAGCTTGTTCTCATTTTTTTTTCTATTTTTTACCCAACGCTTTTATGTATTGCATATATATATATATATATATATATATATATATATATATATGCATGTATAACAAGTGTCGTCGTGTATTTCCCATATACATTTCTCCCATTTACATTTTCTTTTACTACTTTTCGAAAAAAAATTAAAAAAAAATAAAAAAAAAAAGAGAGAAAAGCGTTTAAAACGTTTCTACTTAAAATTTAGTTTCCGCATAGTCGTTGAAACGATACTTTGCAAACAAGTTTAACATATTTCTTTGAAAAAAATAAAATACGAAAGAGATATTTTATCTGTCACTATTCCTCCAAATTTTTTACAACATACATACTCACATATTAAATACCCACATACATTATTCTTTATATGGAAATTCAACAAAATAAAATATAATAGTAATAATAATAATAAGAATAATAATAATTTCAAGAAAGAACAAAAGTTTCTGTTTTAATCGAGCGTCAGAATTTTTATTGATAAATGTACACATATATATATATATATATATATATATATATATATA
>NW_015148973.1:3727293-3742686 GCF_001465965.1 Polistes dominula | reverse complement strand
ATATATATGAATTATAAATGTATGTGTATGTATGTGTTTTAAGAGGTATAAGCCACGGTTGCATTGTTTCACCGATTGGGTTTCGTGAAACCATAGAACGTATAGGCGTCCCTCTATTCATGAGTTTTGCCATTTTCTCCAAGTTCGTGTGGTCAATGAACTCAACTTTATTCACACGGTTACTAATAGACCTTCAATTCTAACATCATCTTCTTCTTTTTTTCTATATCTTATTTTTATAACCAAGTTAAAAATGAACATTCTCGTTTTCGTTCGATCGTAGAAACCCTTAACGTGTTACAATAAGATAATAATCGTACGATAAATCGAAAAAGAAAATCCCATTATGGTTGGGAAAAGCAATTTCGTATAATAACGTGTAATATTAAATGAATATTATTCGCGATTATATATGGGGGAATGAGGATAGTCGGAATGTTATAAATCATTCGTATCGTGTAATTCATGGATGTATTTATTTCGAGAATCATCAAAATCGTACGAATTTCCTCGACAATATTCGATCGTAATATCTCTCTCTCTTTCTGTTTTTCTCATTTTTATCCTTTGGTTCTCTTCTTTCGTACTTAGGAAACTCAATAGTTTTAGAAAACTGCATCACCGTAAAACGCTCTTTTATTCAACGAGAACGTATGCATCAGTAAACATGAAACTTTAATGCAATACCGTACGTAATCGTACTTCATACCAACATCGAACGTCCATTTGTGAGAGTAAGATAGAAAAAGAGATGAGAAAAGAAGATATGACATGTTGTTGCATTGATAAAACGTATTGTTTAACTTTTATCACTTTCATTTCAACAATATTTCTAACTAAACCATTCGATTTACTCATAGTTTTCTGGAACCACTTGATTCACATTAAAATCATTCGATCGTTTATAATTGATTTGTTTAATTTTTAATAAAGTATCGTTTCTTTTCTTTTTTCTTTTAATTTGATTATATATTTTGACTTTATTAAATTTTTAATATGTTGGATAATTTTTTCCTTTTAAATATTATTCAGAATTTGTAATCTGTTTGATAATATTGAGTGCTATAAATATTCAAATATTTTGTTTAATTTGGAAGATTATAATTTTATTAAAAATTATTTCTAATATTTTATGTATAGGACAATCTAATATTTAGGAAAATATTTCAAATTTCTAATGTATGAAAAACACAACGTCATAATTTTCTATATTTTATTTTCTCATTTCATTAAAGAGAAATTTAATAATGAAAAAAAAAAGAAAAGTTTTAAGCTACTTACATAAAATTACTTCAATTTTTCTTCATCTAACTCTTTTTCTCTCTTTTTCGTAACATTTTGGAAGTTACTTTAACAGCGTCAAATTTGACAAATATATACATCTATCCAAGTAAAGAAAAGGGATGCAACTTTGACGAGGTAAAAGAAAAGAATATCTCGTAGAAAAGATATCTCGTAAAATCGAAATATCATTTGTCTAGTAGATCCATGTATTGTCTCTTTTTCTTCGTTCGTTCGTTTGTTGTAGAAAATTTCTTTGCCTTCGAATCAGTCGATGGTACTATACTACGACCGCGAACTTTCTTTCGTGATCGGGATCCGTTGAAATAGAATAGAAAGAAAGAAATAAGGAAAGAAAGTAAGGGTTGGGGATGAAAGAAGAAAACAATTCTCGCGAAAAAGGAAGTTCTCTTGCACATTTATGTATGCACGTACGTGTATGTGTATCTATATGTGTATAAGTGTATGCATGGTAAAGTCTGGTTGAAGAAAACGAAAGAATATAAGAACGTGATTCGGTGAACAACTAGCGATGTCATTTTCTTCTTAAAGGAAAAACTTTATTCTTATCAAATCTATTTGATCACATCTTTCTTCGAAATATTCAACTCAAATATTTGCCATCTAAATTAATTCTTCTCGGTCTACGTTAAAACTTCATATGTATCTTTAGCTTACTTTCTATTATATTGACTTGCTCAAATTTTTCTTCGACTATATTAATATTTTCAATTTTTTAATTTAACAAAATTTAATTATATAAATGTGTGAAAATATTAAGAAATTTTAATCAAAAATATCAAATTCACATAACATAATATAGAAAAATGATATTTTATTAATTATAAAGTTACAAATAAATATTTTAAAATTATTTCAAAATTTATATTACTTAATAATGAATATATAAATTAATTTTATATCCAATGCAGAATAAAATTTTTCCATACAGAAACAAGATGATCTCTTACGTTATCTAATTTTTTTCTATTATAAAATGTCTGACCATATAAGTATATTCTCTTTTATACTACTTAAAAGAAATGAAAAGAAACTAAAAAGAAAACTAATGATTTTTCTTTCTCATTTAATTTAAAAAATGTCGAAACACGATCATGAACATTATTTTACTTTTGTTTTATTTTTCTTATTCGAACAGAATCTTATACCGAAGTTTGAATCATGAATCTTCGTCAGTGCGAAATAAAATTGTGTCCGTCGTTTGCACACGTTTCGTATACACAATTACGTTTGTATTTATGTGTACACGTGTGTGTGTTACATTTTCACGATGTGCATTCCTATATCCTTTCACTTCTGTCTTTCGAAATATGAAGAGTTTTATTTTATACATACATACATGTAACATAAGTAGAGAGATGATGTACTGAAATATCTCAAAAAGATAAAATTTCATCGTGAAAAGTTCTTAAATACGTCACTAGAAAATCTACTATCTATTTAGTTATGAAAACTTGGCATCCAACGAATTTATTTTCAGATTAACCTAAATTTGTTCTTTTTTGTCAGTTTCGATCGATTATCTTTCGAAATTTAATCAGAATTTTTGGCGATAAGCGTATGATGAAATTATAATATTCTTATTTTCAACAAAATTTAAATCTCTCTCTCTCTCTCTCTCTCTCTCTCTCTCTCTCTCTCTAATACCCGAGATCTTTTTATAAGTATTTAACAATAGTGTAAATTTATCTTGATAATCGTTAGCAATGAGTAATTAAATATTACATATTCAAATAATTTATATTTCGATGATAAAATATTGAAGAAAATTTGAAATTCGTTTCAACCCTTCTATTTATACGATCGCCATTTTTAAACGTTATTTAACAATTTGCTAATTAAACTTGTAATATTAAAATAAAATATAAAATTCATAAATATTTAATGTAGAATTCCAAAGTGATGTATAAAAAGTAAATATATACTTAGAAAAAAGAAAATGTAAAGAAATAAAAGCAAAAATAAATGTTATCAAGAATTATAGTTATTAGTAAAGTTACACGGTCAAAAAAAGGGTTCAACGTAAAGTCTTAAGTTAGACTCACTCGACCGCACGTGCCGTTACAATGCACATCCGTATCTCTTCTTTCGTGCCATAAGACGTACGAAACAACGCGCAAAAGTACTTTAGAAGAGAAGGGGTAGTAGGTGGTTAAAGGTGGAGGGGTTGATAACAGTATGGGGGTTGAAACGACGTCGAGACTTCCAGTGGCACTCCCAAAGAACAGAGGAACAGAAGGGCGAAAACGGCCGACGAAGCACTCACGGGACTATCGTGCACCAGTGTAATTGGCTAATTGCATTTAACGGGTGTTCAATTTCAAAGGTATATCACTTTACCAAGCTCGGTAAAATAGCGACGTTCATTCCCATGTAGAGAAAATATTCGTTAATTTTGTTAAATTCGTTATTCCTTGATAATGCTTCGTTATATTAATTAATTATATTTTGGATAATAATTATTGTTAATTATTACCACTTCGTGAGTATCGGTTATCAATAATAATAAAAAATGAAAAAAAGAAACAAACATTTTACGAGTTCCTGGAAATAGGCAACTTATTTATCAAAAAAAACAAAAAAAATTTTTTATCTCGTTACCGACTGTCGGTAACACGATCGAAAAATGAGTATAATGAGATGTATATATTTAGGCGTTATTTGATTTTATTTTAAAAGCCAATTATAGAATGTTTTCATTTTTTTTTTTAAATATTACAGTAACCTATAATTAAATAATTTGAAAATTAAGTTAGAAAAGTGTGTACGTAATCTAAGTATACAAACTTAGGTATAAGAACAAAGATGGAAAATATTACGTGTACTTTAGCGAGTCATTTTCATTTCCAAAAGTTTGTCACGTATATTGAAATAGGAAATAACATAGCTAAATATATATATACCTATACATATGTATATCAGAGTTCGCATTGAATTTCTCGGTACAACTGTGTATATCCGAAAATTAATATCGACGTTGGGGATCAAGGGTATTTGAGTAAAGAATAATTAAATTCTTAGAAATCCTATTTTTTAAAAAGCTTCATTCAACGTAATCGTTTCTTTTGAACGATCCTGTATTATGTGTTGTTATCATGTAACAACGTTGTTGTAAGTATTTAATTAATAACAAAAAGAAAAAGAATAAAGGAGGGAGGTGGAAAGAAAGTAAAAAATGATATTTTCACCTTTCATTCAACGAAAAAAATATAATTAATAGTTCACGTGTTACGCGTGCGAACACACATAAAGAAATCAAAAAGAAACGTTTATAAATATATAGAAAAAGTCGATTAAAATTGTACGCTTATAGAGATCATTTAATCAACTATTATATACATTTACATTAATCGCGATATTTGATATCGAGTATACGTGTTTATGTATATTGTATGTGTTATATATATATATATATATATATTATATGTAAACGCAAGTAGGTATATACCTGTCTATAAATTTTACTCTCAATTAATTGGCCGATCAACCACAATACGATTACTTCGTCAATTATCGACCCATTAAGAATTTATTAGCTGCCTATTAATTTCACAATCAACATTAAATTTAATCCTTAATTTTTATCGTTAAAAAATAAAAAAAAAATAAAAACTCATAAACTTTTTCTTCTTATTTTTAATCTTTTTATTACAATGCTTTTTCAAAAGTCGCTTTTAATGACGTTAGCAAACCTAAGGCCTTTTTTTATCTTCTCTCTCTCTCTCTTCTTACTCTTTTTTTTATCTCGTTTCCCACAAAGATCCAGCAGCCCTTAGAAGAACTTAACTCGTTCCGTTGAACAACAACCATAAGAATTTATAATATTCCAAAAGCGCGGAATATTTGACAAGTGCCCTTCGTCGTGTTCTCCTTGGTCCCCCATGCTTAGGCAGAACTCTCCGATAAGACGGGAAGAAACATTAAAGAAGATGAACAGCCAAGAACTTGCTTCTCATTCATAATTCATGTCGCTAATTTTCGAAGGTTGCAAGCTCTACGTTATTGCATTATCACGCTGAATTCTTGAATAATTTTCATCTGACTAGCAAAAGTTTCGACGAGACGCGAACGTTATTCGTTACGCACGCCAATGAACAACATCTTTCTCTTTCTGTCTCTCTTTTTATACTATTTTTCTTTCTTTTTTTGTATTTCATTTAAAATCGAGATGAAAATCTTGGTTTTTCAAATATTTCCGTTAATTGCGATTCGTTCGTTTAATTATTTCTGCTAACACGAAAAGCACAAACGTATAACCCACATACATTCCTCACCTAACCACCTTTATACACACATACAAATACATACATATATGATACATGCGTGCATGGATGCATATATATATATTTAGTATGTATACTACGTGGTTCTTTTATTTCCTCTCTCACTCTATCCATCTACCAATCAATCTATCTCTTTCTCATTTATATACATCGAGCATTCGATAATTTTACCAATTGGAGGATCCACCAACGAATGGAATAATTGAAATTCTAGCCCAGATACGAGAGCGTCAATTGCTCGTACTGTATGTATCTCTCTTTCTCTTTCTCTCTCTCTACGTTTGTTAATTTAACACGATTGAAAAGCTCAACCCGAGCTTGCTTCGTTTACCTTTTCGGCTATCGCAAAATACAGCGTTGTTATCGAAATGACTATACTATCTCTTTCTCTCTCTCTCTCTCTCTCTCTCTCTCTCTCTCTCTTTAATGCCCAAGACAAAACTAACCATTTTTTGTTATTCAAGATGTTTATCTCTTTCTTCCTTTTTCCTTTTTTCTCTTTTCTTCTTTTTTTATTTGCAAAGTCAGTGGTTGGTAGTTTACTTTCGTGAATATAGAACTCAGCGTAAAAAACTTCATTTCAAAGCCCCCTTACAAAAATCATCTTCTTTTTTACTACCACAGTAAGTTTTTTTCTTCCAAAAAATTTGTACGTTCGTGTATGCAAAATGTCAAGAAAATTTATTCGGTTGTAATTTTTAAAAATATATCATACGCGTAATTTTTATATGATGTCGATATCAATAATGAAAAGCATTTGTTTCATATATTATTTATTTTAGAGAAATTAAAAAATAATTGCATCTTTTTTTCAGGGGACAACGAAAAATTATCAGAAACCAATGTTTTTGTAAATAATAAAAAGAAGAAGAAAAAAAGAAAATAGAAACAAGGAATAGTATAATAAGAGATCCTAATTGAGTAGTAGGAGTAAGGGATGGTTTACGTAATCAAACGAGAATCGTTGTGTCTTACAAAAGTTTCGCAATTTAGAACGGGTAATGTGACTGACGTGTAATAACTCCCATGCCACGTTCACGAGATGATTTCTACTCTTCCAACCTTTCAACTTTCAACGTGAATTCAACTTTACCGTACCATCCCCTTTATCGCACGTGTTTCCAACGAATTAACTCACACCAATCGATTCCTTTGTCTTTTCTTCTTTCTTTTTGTCCATTTTTTTGTACTTTCCTCTCTCTCTCTTTCTCTTTCTCATCTCTGAAAAAAATATTTAATAATAATTAAAAAAAAAATTTTCACATAAATTAGAACAAGTTACTTCGTAAAATAGGATATCAAATTTAATTAACGAAATTCCCTTTTTTTTCTTTTTTTTCTTTATTTCCGTCACATATCTTTTTCATTTTTTATTATTTTTTTTTTACGTATAATTCATCAAGGTACATAAATAAAAATAACCGTCTCAACTCGAGAAATATAAAATGAACATTTTCAATTAATTAACCAACGACCTTTTTACTTTCGAACGAACTCACGCGAATTATGTACGTACAAAAAAGAAGAAAGCTGATTAATTAATTAATATCAACCCTTCGATATCAATGTTCATCCATAAAATCAAATTGAAAAAAGGATTCGTTGATACGTGGAACATTCCAAACGATTCTTCATGAGTTCTGTTTCGAATACGAATAACGACAAATATAAATACCAATACCAATTACACGTAAAACGAGAATGACAAAAAACTGAACGAACGAACGAACGAATAAATGAACGAGCGAACGATTTAACACGCGATACTAAATTAAGCTATTACGGGAGGGGTGAGAGTAGGGGTGGGGATGGAGGAAATAAAAAGAAAATTGCAAAAATAATCATAGATATCAAGTGTAATCCCAATGTTAACAGTATCGAAATCGATTCGATATCAGGAACAAAACCCAATGAGAAGGATAAGCTTAGGGATTGGTGAAAAGGAGGAGGAGGATGTGGAAGTCGTAGGCAAGGGGAAAGAGGGAGAAGAAAAGGAGAAGATCCCCTTTCATTTTATCACCCCATAAACCTTTTCAGTGAGGAATCATTTCGTATTAAATGTACGCTTGACCGAACAACACCAACTACCTCACCCTTTTCTCATCACCCCCTCCTACTCCTTTTTTTGCTCTCGCAAAGTCGTAAGGATATAATAAAAATTTGTATTTAAATGGAAATGAACAACACATTGAATAGGAAAAAGATCGAACATTTTCCGATCAACGCGAATATTTTTAAATTATGATTTGATGGAAGTGTTTTTATGTACTTAATTTTTTTATTTCTTTTTTTTTAGGATGATAATTTGATATTTTATTAGACAATTTGTTAAAGGAGTTAACGTAGGATTTTTAATTTATATTCTTTTTTATATTTCATATTTTAACAGTTGTACCGTGTTTGAAAGTAAAAAGTGAAAAAAAAATGTATAATTAAGTAATATGAGACTGGTTTAACAATTATGTTAATGCAGTGGGGGTTAATTAAACGCACTGTGTGTTAAATGATAAAAAGAAAAAAAGAAATAAAGAAAAACGAGTCGTATATTTTACATTTCTTTCCTTCGTTCTTCTTTATTTCGTTATAATACCTAACCGTAAAAATGGAATACGAATCAGGTTAATTATATGAAATTTCATTTTTGTTAATGCGAGATACATTACATTAAAAATCAAGTAATATTTTTTTGTTATTTTTTTGAAATATTTGTTTGTTTATTTCTATTCGACCGTGCGTAAATAATTTTTATCGGACAGTAAACATTATTAACGAGGATTGGTCAACAAAAAAAAATGTATTTTTTTCGAGCCTCGACGAAACGTGTAAGCTTGAAATATTTGTGTAATTTATTTTGATGATTTTGTCGTTACAAAAGAAAAAAAAAAAAACAATAAAAAAATAAACACCTAGGTTGTTTAATTTTTTCGATCTTTATTTTTTTAACCGAAAGTACGATTTTCGATCGATAGTGGGAGATGAGTATTTTTTCAATATTACATCAAGATTATAGGATATAATTTTTCTTGTCGAGTAACGAGAAAACATTTAGTAACTAATTGTAAGTAGCATCATAAAAGTAACGAGACAGTGTATTAAATTCGAGGACAATTTTAACAAGAATGATACTAGCGGGCGCAAGTTTCTTTTGTTCCTCGTCGGATTACGTCGAGTTGTAATTCCGTTGAATAAAAAAAAAAAAGAAAAAAAAAACAACACAAAGCTCGCGAGAGGATACGTGAAAGGTTAAAAAGGGAAAAACTAGAAAAAGACGAACGAAAGGGGGTGAATAGAGTTGGCTCGAAAGTACGTATGTATGTATATCGAAGAGCCATTGTACCTTTACAATTGTTTTCCTGACTTTTCTATAGTTCCGTACACGTATAATCTCGGAAAATGAAAAAGAAGATACGAGAAACTAAAAGGGAAGAAAGATAGAAGAAAAGAAATAGAAAAAGAAAATGTAAATGAGAAAGAGAAAGAGAGAATGTAAGAAGGAAAGAAAAGGTTTTAAAGAAAAAAAAAAAAAATATAAAAACGAAAGAGAAAAAGATAAACGAAGAAGGGAAATGGACACACAAGTCCTCTCATCAGAAGTTACATAGAGCTATAATTTATGCAGTTCCGCGAATCGCCCTACTTTTAGTACCCTTTATTAAAGCTACAATAACGAGTTCTTCCGGTATTGTCTTCCCAGTGGCGGTCTTTGAAAGAAACTCGTCGATAAAAGCAAACGATACTTTTTCTTTTTTCTTCTTTTTTTTTTTTACATTTTCTTTTCTTAATCTTTCCCTTTTAATACCCCCTTTCTTATTTTGTGTTTCCTCATGCCTCCCTTTCCACCCCACCTTGTTTTCTTTTTCAACATTATACCTTTTTATCGTGTCAGTAGGAAATTTCTTTCGTTGAAGGTAAAATTGGGTATGGGCGAATGAAATTTAAGTTCGATTAAAAATAATCATTTTCATTGTATTATAAAATGGATAAAGTTATGGTAAGTTCAATTTTAATCTAGATGAAATTTATATTATTATGTTTAGTTAATAATATTATCAATTAGTTAATAAGTATTTGCATTAAAATAAACAATCGTAACTCGAAAGTAATATTTGACACGACTCGTGCACCTGTTATTTATATATATTCAACAAAATATTTTCGTTTATGTTAAAAATTTCTTTTTACAAAAAATACTCGCTCGAGTAAATAAGATACGTAATTATTTTATTTTTTATTACAAAATAGAAAAAAAAAAATATATATATATAATATATAACAAAGATTTTTAAAGTTATTGTACTAACTTCGATGTTAATACAAATTTTATGATAATTTCTCCAAAGAAGTAATTTATCATTCACCCAGGTCGTTTTCTAAAGAAAGTAAGAGACAGCTCGATAAAATAATCATATCGAAGAAGTAAAACAAGAACGTGATATTTAAACGAAGTGAACGAAGTGTTATTTTAGATCTAAGATTTTCCAAAAAAAAAAAAAAGAAAAAAACAAGTCTGGAAAGATGATCATTTGAAATGCGTTAAACCAGACATCGTCGAGACAGAAAGAGAAAAAAAGAAAGAAAGAAAGAGGGTGGCACATAGTCTTGTCTAAGATCGGTATCTTCAAACCATTTCAGAGTATACCGGTCCAAGGGTTTCCATTAGCAACGTTAAAATAAAACTAAGATAGAAAAAACGAGGTGTGAGGGTTTCGGGTGGGGGTTTTAGGGGTAGACGATTTCTCACCTTCGACTGTCGCTGTCAATAATTTGGGAGTCTAATGTTCCTTTTCCTGGCACTCGAACGTGGTGCCAACATTTCGGTTGTCCAAACTATAGAAGAAAAAAGGGCAGAGGTTTGAAAATAAGGATAGAGAATGTGGTATGGGGGTAAGTTTAGGATTGTGAAAGGAGAAGGGAGGGAGGATTCAACATCGAATGAAGGAATCGTAGAAGGGAAACAAATTGACATGGGCACACACAAACACAAGAATAAAAGAATCTTATGGTTGTGTAGTGGTAAGTATGGGTTGTATGTGGTGAAAGAAAAGAAGGAAGGATAGAAGGGTAAAGGGAAAAACGTTTGAATAATGCAAATGTTCAAGGATCGCGTTTTAAATTCCGATTATCTTTCAGTCCAGTGGTGTTACTTTATTTTTTTTTTTCTTCTTCTTTGACAGATCGTCATCTTTTGTGTCGTTTGAAGAATTAATACACCGTAAAGAGTAGGCTTATGATAGGAGAGTTGGTAGGCTTAATCGATTATTATCCTTTTCCGTATTTTAATAAACTTGATACAATCGTTAGAAAGAAAATGAGAAATATTTTATACAAGTGTATGCACCTTAATTTTTATGAATAAAATATTTCTGGTATTTTCTTTGACATATCATCATCAATTATGTCTCGTTTGAAAAATCGTAAGGCAATGAGTAAGCTTATGGGGGTGTGTATATTATTATCGATGATTATCTTTTTCAAATTTAAACTTTGTATATTTACATCGATAGAACGAACCAACCGAAAAAAAGAACGATTGAAAGGGAAAGAAATAATGTATATTTTTTTTGTAATTTATAATCGTGCTACAATGGTGGTCGTTAATTTAGGATAACAAAGGCGGGATTTTCGAAATCCGATTCGGGGTCGACGATTAAAAGTAATTGTATGCCGAGCCGACTCGATAAAGAAGGAAGTTCCTTTAAGGAAGTTATTATCTACGAAAGGCGCGTTCTTATTTCTCTCTCTCTCTCTCTCTCTCTCTCTCTGTCTTCTCGAGAGCTTTGCCCGTTTTTAATTTGCATCTCTTAAGAAAGAAATAAAAAAAAAACGTAAGAAAAAAATGAGAAAGAGAGAGAGAGAAAAAGAAATCTTTACTGACGATTGGCTTTCTGTGTTAAAGTTGATGATGGTCATAGTGGTGTGGGGAGGGATGAGGATGAGTATTGTTCGGAATGGGTTCAGATCAAAAATTAAAAAAAAGGAAAAAGAAAAATACACAAAAATATATAATAAAATAGAAAAAGAGAGAGAAAGAGAAAAAAAGAAAAAATGGAAGAAAAAAGGGTCTTGAAGTTATATTAGTGTTATCAAATAACGCCCTTCGTCGAATGGCCCAGACGTTTCAGAGATTCCAAGTGAAATTCCAAAAGATTTATTTCCACAGCTTATTTCTTATCCCGTCGCTCGAGACCTCCTAACTTTCCCCCTTCTCCCTACCCCTTTCATTCTCTCACTTTCTCTCTCTCTCTCTCTCCCTCTCTATGTCTTTCTAATCCTATTACGTGCTCCCTTTAATCTGCCTCGATGCTCGTTTATCGTCATCTGTGAGAAAGATAGATAAAAAAAAAAGGAAGAGAAAAAAGGAGATCAGATAAATGTTACTTCAGTTTCACGACGAGAACGATTAAAATCATTCGCATCCGGTAAACGAAAGGGGGGAATGGTTAGTAATTTGGAATAGTCATAGTCCGGATTTAAAAAAACCCATGAAGAGAAAGGGAAATTAGAAGGGGGGACAAAAAAAGAAAACAAAATCTCTGGTGGAAAATCCTCCGAGTCTTTGGCAATTATAGTAAAGCGTATATCGAATAGTATTACGGTTCCATGATTTTTCTATCGTTTCGGTACCTGAAACTTCCCTTTCTCTCTTTATTTCCTCTCTTTCTTTAATCCTCATCCATCGTGTTTCTCGAGTAACGCGAAATTGCTCTTAAGAATGCAGCGAGACACGTTCATTATCCAATGTTTCGAAGTTAGAGAAAAGAAAGAGAAAGGAATGAAAGAAAGTAAGAAAGAAAGATAGAAAATAAGGAGGAGAGAAGGAGAATTAGATGAAAAGGATGAGAGAGAGAGAGAGGATGATTGACACGCATCGGCAACCCCGATTCGCTCGATTTCGTGAAAACCCCCAAACCACCACACTTTTCTCACCCCTCAATTGGAAAGACCTCGACTTCTTCGTTCTCGAAGACATTCGAGAGTGGGAAGGCTCGAGAATTAGTGAGAAGAAGCATGAAAGGAGCGTTCCAAGAGTCTCACCCTTCAATAGAATGAGAGAGAAAGCTTGAAACGAAGAAAAAGAGAAAGAGAGAGAGAGAAGGTGAGAGAACCGTCGAAGGCGCTTCGCTGAAGTTTGAATAATGCAGACTCGTAAGGCCGCTTAAAAGTGATCGGGCCACCGAATCACCTCCTACTACGTGCTCTTATTCTCTCTCTCGTTCTCTTTCTCCCATTCATCCCTTCCTATTTCTCTCTCACATCATCCCCACAACTTGCAATCCCACTTTCGTGTGCCGTCTAAGAGAACGAACTAAGATTGATTTTAGATTGGGTGGGAATTGGGAATAGCTGGCCCGTTACTCTCTCTCTCTCACACACATACATCTCGATTTTACTTATATATATATATATATACTTGTACTTTAGAAGATTTCTCCAACCCTTTAAGTATGGATTTCTATACTTGTGTATATGTGTATATGTATGCCTTTAAGTATGTGTGCCTATATGTGTGCCTTTAAGTAGTCTCGTGTTCGTATTCAATCTATTTTTTCTTTCTTTCTTTCTCTCTTTCTTTCTCTATTTTTTTTTTCGCACGTGTACTGGACATTCTACTACAATTCTATATATATATTGGAAAATGTGTGATATCGTTATAAGTTGAAAGTATAGTTCGTAGGAATTTTGTTTAATTTTTTGCGAGAATTTCTTTTTCCTTATTTATTTTTTCTACTAATCGACTATTAAGAAGTTAGAAAGAGTGTTAGAGAAAAATAGATATTATGCGAATAAATCAAATATTTATCAATTTTAGAAAATCGCAAGTACCAAATAATATATTGCGATTCTTAGCGTAATAATTTATTATTTGTTTTTATTTTACTAATCAATTATTAACGAGTTAAAGAAAGATAGATATTTGAAAAATAAATCAAGTGCTTATACAAATTTTTATTTATATTTATATCTTCTGTAAAAGGATGAACGAGGAGCTTCAAGTCCAAGAACAAAAATTTCGATGACTTATTTTGTTCTTTTTTTTTTATTTATTTTATTAAAATAAATAAATTAAATGATTATTAAAATGTTAGAAAGAGAGAAAGAGAGAGATAGGGATAGCACGAAACACAAGTATCTAAAGGCCCACTCACTCACTACTAGTCGTGACTATATAGGACGCGACGAAAAGCCGCATTGCGGAATGAGAGATCGCCGATAGTGTCGGATAACTCTCTTACTTCTTTTACTACTCTCGTACTATCTTCCCCTACTCCAAAACCACCTACCCAACCACCCATCTCCTCCTCCTCTATATCCAACCCCTTCTCTCTCTTCATTGAGCCAACATTTCTTTGCCAATTTCCGAGAGACGCCACTCCGGATGTCAACGCAACTCTCTTTCTCTTTCACTCTTACATTCACATTCACACACAACATACACACACACACACACACACACACACATATATATATATATATATATATATATATATATATGTGTATATATAAACACGCATGTATACACGGGACAGATTTAGGAATTTCTATTTTTTTGTTCTCTTTATTTTCCTATCGATTGGTGATTTTTATTTTTATTTTTTTTTCATTTTCGAAATACGACTTCTCAATTTATTTTTTATTTTTTTTTATTAAAATTTATGATTCCATAATAGCGATTGATTTTATTTTTTATTCCAAATATTCAGGACGATGTTATCATCGAAGAAAATTATTAGAGTCTAATTACAACATAAAGAACTTATACAATTTTTTTTGAACCTGTGTTTTGAATAAGAGAAACAAAAATTGTGTTCGACGTTAAATTGACGGGTAATCCAAAACTCTCGGTAGAAAGTTGTTTAAAAAATAAGTGTAAAAGAAAGAAAAAGAAATAAGGGGAATAAAGTAAAGGGTAGTACGAAAGAGAATGGAAACACAAAATGGCCCGTAGAAAAACTTGCATATCGACAATGTTCTAGCATATCGACATATGTAGGTATATATGTGTATCTATAGAGAAAGAGAAAGTAAAAAGAAGAGAGAGAGAGAGAAAATAGGGAGTGCAGACACCAAAACACCGCATTGCGGGGTCTCTTTTGGAAGCTTTTCGTTGGTCCACCTATGTCAATTTGCCATCGATGAAGAGATACGCGTGTATACGAACGGGTAACTATATATGCCATACAATAGAAAAAGTATAGGTCGTATCTATTTCAAATAGCTATTCGTTATATACTACCACTTTTTGCTTCATTTCTTTTTTGTTTTTTTTTTCTTTTGATTTTGCTTTTGTCTTGATCACATGAGCAAAAAAGAGAAAGAAAAATTAAAAATATTTTTGATTTTGATACTTTTACTCTTTGACGTATTTCCAATTATAGAATGAAACTAATAAACGAATGAGACTTATAATTCTTAAATAAATCGAGTCCCCTTTTGTCTATTTGATATGTTTTATTTTGTATTAAAAAATTAATCTCATAAAAAAAAATTAAAAATATAACAATTTTATAAGATAAAAAGTTTTAGAATTTATAATTTAACATTAAACGTACTATGATCGGTCAAATGAACGCCTCCTGTAATAATTTTTAGAATATGTGCTTTCTATTGTTAAAAAAAAAATTCGGTAAAAAAAGTAAAATTATAAACATTATAAATTATATAAAATTATAAAATTATAAAAATAAATTGCTCGAAATTACTAAATCTTAAACATAGTAATATAATTACTAAAACTCCAATTTACTAAAATCTTATTCTATATGAATATATATATATATGAATATATATATATATATATATATATATA
>NW_015148973.1:3709365-3725701 GCF_001465965.1 Polistes dominula | reverse complement strand
ATAATAATAATAATAATAATAATAATAATAATAATAATAATAATAATAATAATAATAATAAAAAGAAGAAGAAGAAGAAGAAGAAGAAAAAAGTATGTATTATTCGACTTGTTACTTTTTTAATAGACTTATTGTTTTTTAATCTATATTTTAATATTTTTCGCAAAAAATTTTACTCGTTCAAATAATTGTGTCATTGACATCGTATTTTGTTCCAATTTTATTAAAAGTATTATTTATGTAAAAATAATTTTCTAAGTTTAGATATAAAAAATTCAAACGTTTATACATTTGTTCATTTGTTCTTAAGTATGAATATTTTTGACAAATGGTATACAACAAATATATTTTAAAATAATTGAAATAAAAATATCATGTAATATGTAAGATCATTTCATCCATCATTTATAAAATCTCAAGAATTGAAAATATCTGATAGAGTGTCGTTTCTTGACGAATTATAAATTTATTCTTTGTTCTTCTATTTCCTGTTACAGAAAATTACGTGGGGAGAATGGTCGCCCTGGTCGAAGTGGTCACAGTGTTCCAAGTAAGTCAATAAACGATCAATAATCATTTCTACTTTTGCATCGTGTTCTTCTCTCTATCGTATAGTTGAAATAAAAAAAAAATAACCAAAGAATAAAGAAAAAGAATAAAAGTATAAAAAAAATTGGAAGTTTATTAGGTAAAAATAAAATTACTTTAAGGAAAGGTTACGTAAGCACATCCATAGATACGATTCGAAATTTGATAAAGTAAAATTCTCGCATGCTTAACTACCGCTTCTTCTGATATTACATCCGGTACTTTATCAAGGTGTAAAGATTATCGTCTGACAGATCGGAACTTTCGTGACCCGAACGTATTTCGAAACTGCTGTATCTTCGCGCTTCGTCATTTTCTAATAATTAATTCCAAAATTATTCTTACAAACCGAATAACGACGAGACACACAAATGCATACATACTTTCTTTCTTTTTCTCTTTGTTGACTTTTATACTTTGCATACATTTCGTGTATTTCAATTGTTTTGTTCTTTTTTTTTTTGAAATAAATAGAAACCAAAAAAGAAAATTAAATGTCGATTAAAACCCAGTCGAAATTTTATGCACTACGTTGATGTTTTATATATTCCTATGGTATATATATATATACCTATGTATTTTTGCGTTTTCATACTGAAGTAGCAATCAGTATATAGGATCTGTCGAAAATGTCGTTGATAACGTGAACTAAACGTAAATATACGTACCGTAGTGCGTATAGTTGGGTACGTGGGATTGAACGTGGGTTTTTTTTCATCCTATTTCATTTTTCTATGTTTTTGTTTTCTTTGTTTTTTTTCCAACGTTCCATGTAAAAAAGATTATTATCAGGGATAGTAGAACGTACGGTAGCAATCGATCGATATCGATATTGAATCGAAATGCTAAAAATAATCTTAACGCTCGGTGATCATAGTTTGAAACTCGAAAACAGACAGGACAGATCCTACATTCCCTGTTTTTCCTCAAACCGTCACAGAATTAGATTCAACAAACTATACGGTTGCATATGCATATACATATACATGTATAAATGCTTGGAAAGCATATTGGCTCATATATAGCATACTCTCTTAAGCAAAATATTCACGAACAAGTATTAAAACTTTCCACGTTTATTTTCAATTTCAACTTTGGATCGTCGTCCGGACATGAAACTATAAACCAAATATAATACTCACTTTTCGAAAATCTAATAATAAAACATGTTCGAATGCATAGGTATTATTATAATATTACCATAGAATAGTATTCGTAAAATGAATAACAATTCGTAATAATAATTCTAAATTTGTATGTCAATTTTGCATTTTATTAAAAAAAAAAAAAAAGTTGATATGCTTAACGTGTATCAATCTTGCAAAACAAAATTATTAACGTGTTATTACGTCAATCTTAAAATAAGAGATAACTTTGACCCGACATGTTTTTTTTTCCTACTACTAATAATAGCAATCGTGCTATTAGGGTGGCCTGTTTTTAAATACTTCACCGTATATATTATATCAGATTATTGAGTTTACTTTTATTTAACGATCGAAGAAGCATGAAAAGAACTAACGCTCATATGAATACACCTATCAGAAATCGTTAGATCGACGTCACACACTAACACATTAACACACACACATACATACACACGAACACACTAATATGTACAGACACAGGTGAGAAAGATGAACTTTCATTCATCGATCGTTACAACGAAAGGTCGCACCACTTTATTAACCAACGATGCACACATCTCTCTTTCTCTCTCCCTCTTTCTGCCTCTCTCTCCTTGCATTTTCTCTCTTATAGACATTCTTTATCCGCGTGACCTAATCTCACGTTTTTTCCAAGGCAAGGAACGTTCTCATGAACGAACAAGCTTCGACGATACCCCACAGGAATGTTAAACGTTTCGGAACTCATTTTGGCTGTGAGAGAGGAATTGCCAAGTTACCCACTCTCTTCCTTCCTGCCCCCACGTCCCGCTTGCCCCCGTTCACACAACCTTTTACAACCACCCAACCCACCACCACGTCTCGCACAAATCTCCTGTTTGTTTTTCAGTTAACTCGACGGGATTGGCGTAAACCGCGAGAGTTAGTAATTTATGATGCTTACAAGTTGTTCACGAGTCCTGTTCGACCGACTGGAAAAGTAAAAGAAAAAAGAAAGGAAAAAAACTGTAACTTATTGCGTATGATCTATGACGTTTACGCCATTGCCATCTTTTGTAGTTACTCTGGTTCTTGGGGTTTAGTCGTCTTATTATTTCTTCTTTCTTTCTTTTTTGTTTGTTTACTGTAAATTTTTTTTCTCTTGGCCAGCGGTACCATTTATTTTTTCTTACACATGGATTTTTCTCGCAATTATTTTGTTTTAAAACGTGCTTCTTAATTTTTATTTTTTTTTCTCAATAAATAAATATCGTATAATTTTATTATAACAAAAATATTATTACAAACAGAACATATTATTAATTTGTTAACGTCAAACTTTATTTCATAATGTAAACTGTATTAGAATATTTATTAAAAAAACAAATATACAAAACCTATGTAAATTTCATTCTAATCATATTAATTTATTTTATTTAGAAGTTGCGGTGGTGGAATATCGAAGCAGCAACGAAGATGTAGGCGGAAACCTTGCAAGGGAAGACCTTGGAGTACCAAATACAAAGTCTGCAATTCTCAGGTAACACACCCCTCTTTTGCACACGCATATGTGCATATTTACATTTCGTATGCTTTTCATAAGAACAGGAAAAAGAAAGAAAAGATATCGAAATATTTAATAAATATCCGAAAGAGAATCTGACAAATGAACTTCAGGAATAAAAATTGAAATGAAATATTATTTATTTATGCAAGAATACATAAATCCGGAAACACAAGATTGAGGTTTAACCGAATCACGGCTTTCTAGTGTTGTTGTTGTTATTATTGTTGTTGTTGTGTTTTTATCGTCAGTGTTATTATTATTACTGTTGTTATAACTATATTTCTATATACATAAATGTATAACAACCGTGAGGGAATCCACGAAGCAATTGAATTATCAGGGGAAGAGTAACAGACTGACGAAACAATTCTCACTTCGGTGAAACATATGCATCGGGACACACGAGCGATGGTTCTAACGATCGAGAGAAGGCGAACCACCACCACCACCATCACCACCACTAACACTAACACTAACACCAACACCAATATCAACACCAGTAAAACCAGCACCGCCAGCAGCAGCACCAGCACCAGCACCAGTAGCAACAACGAGAGCAGGAAATTCGTGGTTCGTGCAAACAACGAAACGAAGTTAACTCTGTCATTTAACTCGCAACTTTCCAAGTTCTGTTCGTCGTTTCCACGACGATACGCCACCGTGGCCTCAATTCTATTCGTTCGAGAAATAAAAACGAAGAAAGATAGAGAGTGAGAGATAGAAAGAGAGAGAGAAAGAGAGAAAGAGACATAACACTTGGTTTCTTTTCTCTTTACAAAGACCATTTTAGCATCGTCGATTGTTCTTGTTACTAATGTTTCTCTTTCTCTTTCTCTACAGATAGAAATTAGCATTAGAACGGATTTCCTTCACTGAAATGGGCACACCAGGGAGAAAATACGTGTCGTATTCTATAAAATAGAACAATATATACCTAGTTTTGATAAGAAATAACGGAAATTAATCACCTTTAACTCTGACATGAACAAACATTATGCGCACACGTACATAATATAACGATCTATCGAATAATTTAATATGTCATAGAAGTTTGATAGAAAAACAAACAAAGTTCGTCGTCATTGATGTGTAAAGTTCATTCGTTCGTAAGCAGGTTAGCTAGTCGGTCGATTTATACTTTCGTGCTTTGATTATGACGTATGTTTGACGATAGGGTTAGAGAATGGAAGAAAATAGGTTTGGGGTAAAGGGTTGTGAGTATAGAGGATTGAGAAGACGGAGGTGGACGCAAAAAAAAAGAGAGAGAGATAGAAAGAGAGTCATGCATGCATGCTTGCATGCAGGAACGTGCTCGACGATGCAAGCTCGTGGAAATACACAGACGCTCTGCTCTGCGGATAGTCGAGCATAACCGAGGCTAACATCGAGATGCGCCCGCCGCTCGACCTGACCCACATTCGTATCTAGGACAGAGACTTTTTGGGATGAGAAAAGACCGAACTAGCAGCATCCGCATTCGTACCCGCACAACCCACCACCAGCATTACCATCACCATCAGCGTCACTAGGACTACTAGAAACTAGGTACTATTACCAATACCAGTATAATATCGCCATTATGTCAGTGCCATCGTCACCCTAGTAGTAGGGTTACAAACTTCAACCCTAGTAAAAGGGATCGAAAGCCACGTTGTGATGGTACGCCGAGGGCGAACGTCTCTCATTGATATCTCTGCCAACTCGATATATATCTACTGCAGTGATGATGGTAGTAGGGGTAGTTACTACCATCCCTCAAATACGTTTCCATTCGTTTTCGAATAGAACTCCAGCAATATCGCATTGTCTCGATCCGCGTTCTCATAATACCGAATATGGAACAATTCGATCTGCTGAAAAGGAGAGAAACCCGGATAAGTAGAACATCCGAGTAAATACGGCATCTGTTTTATCTCGAATTTGCATTTGATAGCTTTTAACAATATCTAACTTGTTTTGTGGCTTACTCATTTATGTGGAAATAGAAACAAGAAAATTATTTCTCTTTTAAAGGAGGGAAATTTATCAAACAGGGGGTTAACTAACAATTAAAGTTATTGAGATTGATTTTTTAATGTTGTTCTAATCAAAAGGATCATTTTTCTTCTTTTCTTTTTCTTTTTCTTACAGTATTTTACTCATTAGAATTTTAAAATAATTTTGATATGATATCATATCCAATCTAATCAACGAACGATCAGTTAAAACTCAACGGGACTTTTCGTAAACAACACGTCACCACTATTCAAATAGTTTACGAGTCTTGCTAACGTTTTTCTCTCTCTTTTTCTCTAAAATCTTTTTCTCTTTTTTCCTCTTATTTCTTAGTCTCACATCCGATCAATTTGATTTATTGTCCAGACTACGAGGCAACATTTTCTCTTCTATTTCTATCCTCCTACCCTTGACGTATCTCAACAAAGCAAACTCAAGGAGAAGGGCAATCGAGCAAAAAGAAATCTCAAACTTCTTAACGCTTTCTTGATTTACAGAAGCTCGAAGACACGTGTATCGGTTTATCGATCTTTCCCTTTCAACCCCTAACTCTAACCCCTCTCTATGTACATTCATTATATATACATATATATGCTTATAAATGTAACTGTGGAGTAAGTCCACAAATTGAAAAATAGATTTATTTTATAATTAATTTAATATAACAATTATTTACTCTATTAAAAAAAATCACTAATTTCTTAACGATAATTTCTTAACAATAAAGTAATAACAGATTACTTAACGTCATTAAAAGAAAAAAAGAAAATACAAAATATAAGAAAATGCATAAACACAGATATACAATTATTTCCAAATTATAATCTAGCAAAAAAAAAATATAAAAATGTTTACCCTATGGTAATATTTATCGAAGTAATAGATATCATATAGATATTTACATACTATGTACACACACGTATACCGGTTTCCGTGTACACAATACTCTTTACGAAAGATGGTCCTTTGGGTACGTGCTACAGTGGACAATAATTTAACCATAGAACGATAAATTTAACGTTAAAATCCAACTGGAAGGGATTTATGTTCATTGTATAGCGGATGTTCCCGCTCTACGTCCTATCACCCTCATTCCTACCCTTCCCCCTTTTAACTATATCTTCGTCCTTGCTTCTCATTCTTGCCTAAATCATCCTCACCCTTCTAGCCTACCCCTTTCTCTCACTTTCCTCACTCTTTCTCTTTTTCTCTCTCTCTTTCTCTGTCTATCTTTGTGTCTGTCTATCTGACTACCTGCCTGTCTGTCCTTTTCTTCTTTTCTTCAACATGTGCAAAGCTTTACAGTGTTACTCTCCACTCACGTATTCGCGGACAAAGGGATTGTAAATTGTCAGCTCGTTATAAACGAAGAATAATCGCGAAGTTGCGACACGCCTCTCTCACAAACCAATTCTCGGCTATTCGTTTCGCACATTTTTTTTTTCATTTTTTGCTTTTATTTATTTCTTTCTTTTCTTTTTTTGTTACTACCAACCTACCTTCCTACCACTCTTTTCGTTTGTAGGAATGGAAGAAAAAAAAGTTCATTAACGCGTCTACTTGGAGACGAAAATTCGTCCGGTCTATTTATTTATTTTTTAATTTTATTTTTTTTTTTTTGTATTCTTGCTTTCTTACTCATTGTATACAAAACGTTGTACAGTGCCACTGGAATTTAAGTTACATGAATTATATTTTTTTCTTTTTGCTTTTACTCGTACTTCTTGTATTATATATCAAGTTTTAAAAATAAATTTTTAACATAGAAATTCGAGACTCGAGTGATTTTTAACTCTTTTTTTTTCTTTTCGGGGTAAAAGAAAAAAAGAAAGAATCTTGAAACTTGCCGTCCCTAAGAGAAAAAAAACGTTTCGTTTGCTCTCATTTTTTTTCATAACAAGACTCGACTTGACTCACGATTTTTCCCACCCCCATGTTCTCCTTTGCGTATGTGCACATACGTAGGAACGAACGAACGAACGAACGAACCGTTTCTTTCGTGATTCGCCTAACAAAAATTTTCTCTAGTAGTATTTCACTTGGTTTCCTACTATAATTTTTCATAAAAAAAGATCTACTTCATATATACACCTACATGTAATTTTAAATAACGTCCATCAAAAATCTGAATAACAATTTTAAAATAAAATCAAAATAATAGTATTTAATTATAATATATAGTTATAATATATATATGACCCACCCTAATATATATATATAAATCACAAAAAATATATATTTAAACATACTGATCGTGTATTTAAAAAAAAACATCGACAAACAATAACTCTTATCAGAAAAAAATGTTTTTAAAAATAATACGATACGCGTAAAAGAAGTACAATAAATATTTATGAATATTGATTTCTTTTAATCAATTTTACCTTTCTCAAAAAAAAAAAAAATACAAAAGGAAAAGTATTAGTATTACGATCGTAGACAATAAGAAAAAGGGGGTGAAATGAACCATTTCAGTTGGAAGGTAGCAGTTCGTCGTCTGTAAGGGGTAGTCAGTAAATTCAGTATCGCAGATTCCACGCGAGATCCTTGCAACTTTAGGATTGGTGGTAGGAGAGATTCGGAACGTGAGAGAGAGTTAGTAAAGAGAAGAGGATAGATAAAAGGAGAGAAAGATAAAAAACAAAAAAAAAACAAAAAGAGAAAAGTAAGAGAGAGGAGAGAGAGATAGGTAGAGGAAAGGGAAGAATCACGGGAAATGAAATGAGCGGCAAGAAAAGGGAACACAACGCCATTAGCATAACGAAACGGGGAGGCGTGCAGTGAATCCAGATTCCGTTTTCTCTCTCACTCACTCACTATCTTTTTTCTATTCTTGTCCTTTCACCTATTCTTTGTCTCTCGCTTCACTTTGTCCTTTACTTCTCTCTTTTTCTTTCTCTTACTCTCTCTCTCTCTCTCTCTCTCTCTCTCTCTCTCTCTCTCTCTATATATATATATATATATATATATATTCCTTTTTCTTTCTTTCTTTCTAACTCTTTGTCTGTTTCAACGGTCTCTTTCTATCTTGTGTAGATTTTCAGTGCACTCTGTTAACACTGGTAATGGTTCAGTGTGTATTTCACGAAGTGCGGCGACCGGCTGTTCCCTTCCATTTTCCTCTCAGAGAAAACAGAGGAAATTCATTTGCGAGAGCTGCTACGAAAATTTCACCGTGGTAGCCGCGATAAAGCTTTACCGGGACGCAAGCTTCGTTTCGGATTCTCATACCTTTTCTCTTTCTCTCTTTACTCGTAAGGCATACACATCCTCATCCTCTACCACCTCCTCATCTTCATTCTCCACCTTCTTCTACTCCACCCTCGGCCAACTCGTGTGCATGCCGCCTTCCGGCCGATATAAAGCCTCTCTCTAGGAACGTTTTACGACGACAAAAGGACGTTTTCGGGCACGTCGCTTTCCTTTGTCGTTCTTCTTTGTATATATATATATATATATATTACATGTACATACATAAATATATATATATATATATAGTTATGTTTCTCTTTTTCTTTCTATGTTTCTCACACTTTCAAAGAGAGCTCTCGACTTTGCTAAAAATTTGTGAAACTCGATCGTTAAAGTATTTGCGAATCTCAAACATTTGCTTTTTTTTTTTTTTAAGTTGTCCTCTTAATTCATTTAATGAGAATAAGTATATTTAAATTTTGGTTTATCTAGCTTTTTACGTAATGTGTTTGTCAATTTTTTTTTATTAGCTAATGTGTTTTACCGTATCACTATTTTCAATTAAATATTAGTTATGTTATATATATAGATATAGATATATATCGTATTTATTTTTTATAATTCATATGAAAGTTTGAAAATTGAATTATTTATGATGATGATTGTATTTGTAATATATTCTTGCAACAAAAATATCTCTTTACTACTATTAAACCCCTTACTACTATTTTAATTAATGTAAAATTAGTTTTTCTATCGAAAATAATATTCACCCATACTTATGATTCATTTAAACAAAAGTACTGATCGAATAAAAAAAAGAAAAAGTAGATTTTAATATTCATTAAGTACTCGTCCATAATCTCCATAAAACGTTAAATTTAAATAAGAAACACATTTCGTTTCATATTATAGAAAGAAAAATTATATATAATCTACTGTGCAATTTTTTTATTGTTCATTCTTTAACCCTTTATTTAATATATTATTTCGTAGATACTATGGCACAAGAGAACTCGCGAAAATGCTCAGTAAGTTCGAATAATTTAAAGCCGACAAGGCTTACCTTTAAATTGTTCTTAACTTCCTACACGTAGGATTAAAATTTCAAAGTTACATGAATACGTACACTTTTTTCTTACCTTAGAGACAATCTTTATATTCTGATGTTATTCAGAAATACATATGTATAAATATATATGTTACGGTCAATTTACAGTATCCGGGTATTTTATAATTTGTCCGATCTTCAGTTGGACCACGGAGGAGGGGGAAGTATTTCTATTCTCGTGTAAGTGAAACAAACCATAAAAACTTACAAATTTGTTCACAATGTAGTTAACAAGTTTCGATTAATTTTTAAAATATGTTTCAGTAGGGTTTGTTTGGGTCATTAGGAAAAAGGTGAATTTTTTCTTAAATAGAAATCGAACACCACGATAATATTTATGGTAAAATAATAACAATATATATTTTTAATTATTAATAATTAAATTTCTGTCTTTTTCTATATTAGGAACAACATTTTCTTTCTTTAGATTTTGTCCACATTTATGAAACCTAAATTATTATATTTGCCAAAAATATGACATATGAAAAAATGATGAAATTTTTACACGATAATATTCTTTATAAATCAAACTTAATAGAAATAATAAAATAAGAAAAAATTGCAATAAAATATAATTATGAAATATATAAGATTATAGTATATCTCATAAATTTAAGATAAAAGAAATTGTCATAAGAAAATAAAGAATCTTTGGCAATAGTTCGTTTCTGGGTTCTTGTATATTAAAAGCAATGGTAATAAAGTTCTTAAATGGATCTCTCGAGCGTGAATAGTCATGATAATGTACCCACATACATAGATATATATACATACATAGCAAAGAAGAGCAAGTACATTCATTTCAACAGCAGTTATAGTAGTTTCGAATAGCATTTTCAGACTGCGATAAGTCTCGAAGTGTTCTTTTTTTTCATATATGACATGCCGTAAAAAGTAATAAAAACTATTCCAAGATAGAAATCGGATAATGTTAGTTCGATTTTATCCAATGTCACGTGACAATATTTTTGAGATTTAAAAAAAGAAATGAAGGAACCAGAAATCGAAGAAGAAGAAATAGAAGAAGACAAAAAAATTGGATTTTCATTGAATAACGAAACGTGTGTATGTGCATGAAAAAGGGGAAAAAGAAGAGGGATCGAAGAGGGAGGGAGGGGTTCAATAACCTCGGTGGTTACAAGAACAATAAACTAGTAGGGAAACTCCATTGGATGCAAGACGAGGTGCAATAAAAATCTAATGCCAGGTTGGTGCTGCGGATATTCGGGTCGTAGCATTGGATGCACCGATGCTGCGACGATATGAACACTTGCCAAATCCACCGTCCTCGAGTTCGAATAACCGTTTCTATATTTTCTAGTACAGATCGAGTACATAGGATATATTCATATCGGAAGACGATTAAATGCAACGCATCGTTATCTGTAAAGAAAAAAAGATTCATTTCAATAGAATTAAACAACAAAAAATCTCTGAAAATTATTTTTTTACCATTTCTTTTTCAAACAAAAAATATATTTATAAGATTATTCTTTTTTTTTTAATTATCTCAAATTAAATCATACAAAATGTTTCCTAGATAAAAAAAAATAATGATGATAATTTTATACATACATGTAATCGTAATAATTAATTTTTGTTAAGGGATATTTCATCGGTCAACGATTAGAATAAAAATTTGATGAAACGATCATAAAAAAAAAAGAGAAAACAACATGGAAGTAGGTAGAGAAAGAGAATGATTAAGGTTTTAACGCGTTTAACGATTTTCCACCGACCAAGAGGATCGCATGTCGTGAAACCGCAAATCCGTTCTCTCGGTCACGGAAAACGTTCGCGGTCGTACTCGATTAGATTTCAAGGCCGTATGTATGGTTGGTGGACTACGGTCTCGATTACACGAGGACAACTACTAACAATAGTTTAACGCTCAAGGTTATTTCTCATTTTTTCTTTTTTTCCCACCTATAAATCAAAGTAAACCTTTTTAAACGCTACTCTATGGTTATCTCGAAAACAAATTTGCTTATTTGATTCTAATCTCTCGATTATTTTATAATAAAACGAAAAAAAAATAAACGAACGAATAAAACTAACTAAAAATAATGACAATCTCAATCGAATTTGAAAAGTATCTTTAACGTTTTGATCAATTTACGATACAAATACATAAACAAATTTCTTATACGAATATGTACCACAAATGTAACGTAAGAATAGATTCGTAAGAAATATAAATTTCGTGAAAAATCTAATGAATAATATTTGGTCACGTAAAAGTATTATAACATAGCATATCACGTGTCTTATGGCAATAAACAATCTTGAAGGTAGATTAATAGCACTGTATAACGATCGCCGAAAATCTTTCTCTCTTTCTCTCTTTCTCATATTCTTTTAAAAAATGCAAATTTGTTGGGATTAGAAAAATATTATCCAGTGGTTCTCCAACTTTTATTTATGACAAATTGACGAATACACTCGCGATGACTCTTTTAAAAGAAATGAAGAAATAAAAAAAAAAATAAAAAGAAACGAAAGAACGCAAACAAATCAAACGAATTAACAAACAAACAAACATACAAACAAGAAAACGAAAAAATAAGAATAAACGAGTAACTCGGTACGAATCGTACCGAAAACGATCAGCCACGTTAACTCGAATCTATGCCCTGTGCGTTGATTTGTTAGGGTCAACTAAAATGATCAATAATATATAAGTCTATTGTTTGAACTCGAATAAATACGGTGCTTTCGGTGTAAGTATAAAGGGTAAATCGTATGTATACTCACATTAAATCTGACCATATTCGGGGTGAAAGCCGTAGGATCATTCGATTTTCATCGATTATCGCCAAGAGAACACGGGTAAATGTTGTTCGGTAAACAAATCATCAACAATGTAAATCTAGACAGAACGATTTCCCCTAACCCTCTTCTCTACCTTCCTTTCCCCCTCCCCCCTTACCCCTCTTCATTCACTCCACGAGAATATAGGTTTGCACCGTATTTTCATCTATTTCTATCTCTATCTTTCTCTCTCTCTTTCTCTTACATATATACTCGTAGCATTAAGCTTGTTATATGCATATAATATTTAAGGTATACCTTCAACCCTTCGTTACGTTCGGTATATCACGCTCGTTGGTTAATTAAACTTAGTTTATTCATGATCTTAACGTGCGAGTACAGTAATGAGCTCGATGCGGCAATCAAATTATTACAAGTATGTTTGAAGATTAAGAAAAATTGGAAAATAAAGAAAAATTGTAGAAAGAAAATAATCGTAATCTGACAAACGATTGATGCATAACGATTAACGTTAATTTTTAGAATATTTTTTTCTATTATAGTTAATAAATGTAGATAATGATCAAAGACGCTTTTATTCGCTTAAATATTTCGGTTAAAGATAATAATTAATTAATTTTTTTAAATTATATAATATGGATATTTATTTTATTTTATAATATTATTAATAGAAATCATTAAAAATAATTCAGTTTATAGATAATCATAAAACAATATTTATAATTTTTATAAAATTGCAATCGATTTGAATTCACAGATTTGAAATAAAAGAAATGTTCGATTGGTTGTTAATAAACTTTTATGGTTAATGTTAAATTAATGATATTTTCTTATTAATGAATTTTTTGAATTTATGATACACACAAACAGGATACATATTCTCTGTTCAGGTGAACAGAGATCAGAGACAGTCGAGTGGAATTTTGTTTGGCAATCAACGTATCCCGAGAGCGATTATCTTGCAAATACGTTCAACGAGCCGTGTATAGTCAACGAAAAGCATAGTGTATTTCTCGTTCGTGTAAGACAAAGTTAAAGGGGGCATCCATTCTCTTTCTCTCTCGCTCTCTCTCTCATTCTCTTGGTCATTCACGTTTATTATGCAAGGCGTAGAAACGACGTAACGGTTGAAACGTCAAAGGTCTTGATATTCAAACGATATCGAATTAGATCGATCAATCGGAATATCATGCTCCAAAGGAAACTAATAATTAGCCTAATTGCGATATAGTATTCTTATTCGAGGTTCCCTTGATACACCTTTTCTTTCTTGACAAACACATGTTTGTTATTGATTAAAGAATTATTCTTTGTGATTCGATCAATAAATTTCTATTTTGAAGTGAAAACTTCTTTAGAATGGGTGTGAGGTTTCTTTTCTAACATGAGTGATCTGCACACATGATATTTTATAAATATTTATTTCATATAAAATACTAAATATTATTCTTAAAATATGCATAAATTAATTACAATATTAGAGTTCAATTTTTATCATTATTTATAAAAATATTTGATTTGCAAACATTTTTTAAAGTATTTTATTATTTACTTTCTTTGTAATTATTATAAAAATGCGCGCCTGTATGTATGCAACCCTCCAGACCACTTTGAAAATGTTGCTTGACGAAATTTATTTTCTGCTCAAAAGATAGGCAACCCGTCATACATACGTATATTAACAGTTATGACTGCAAAAAAATTCCGTTCCAGTAGATAGCGCTCGCAAGCAACATTTTCAAAGTGTATCTGGAAAGTTGCATAAGAACAGGCGCGAATTTTTATAATTAAATTAATAAATAAATAAATAATTACAAATTAAAAGTACAAATAATATTATATAAAATATTATCCTCGAAACTTGTTTATTTGAAGGTTTCACTCTTAAGTTGTGTGATATGCACACACATGTTTTTTTTCTTATTATTTCTTTCAATGAGTACACATTGTATACACATACCTGTCTACTTGTCTGTGTTAATTTTTCTTTTTTGTATAGAGAGGGTCGAAAGGTGATGGAATGTGTATGCATACGTTGAAGATGAACTTGTGTTTAACTAGGCACATATTCTAGATCACCCCGGGGTAGGTCAAACGCGTGTCAGACGAAAAAAGTAGCATGCTGAGATGGTGAATGGGTCTGAGCGTGTGGCCTAGATAGCAATTTATCTCTGACGAACTCGAAAACTATTCCAAAGAAAGAGAGAAAAATAAGCATGATGGGGGAATCAAAAGAAATCAAATGTTCCCCCTTTCTTTTTTTCTTTTTTATTTCTTTTTCGAATATCCTATCCTAAGTACTTCGAAATAGAAATTATGATCTTCGTTGATAACAGAAATCACAATGTTTGTTCTTTCAAATCTTAACATACGCAGATAACGCGTGTAAAATAAATAATATTAGAATTTTTTATACTGAACATAGAACATTATAAATTATATTATACTGTATAATCTTCTTCGAAGAATTTTCAAGTTAAATTTTCTTTTTTACAAAATAGAAATTAACTTGATATATTATATCTGTGATTTTTAAAATGTTGTTGTTATTGTTAAAGAAAAGAGTTGATTTCTTTTTTGTTTAAATGATTAAGAAGTAGAAAAAAATGAATGAATGATTAATTTAAAATAACATTGAATATACTTCTAGTAAATATCTGAAAGAAGAATCCATTTGACTGCATTGATAATTCGTAGTGTGTAGTGAGTCGATAGGAATAGAGAGAGTGAGAGAGAGATAGGTGAGTTCGTGGAAAGAAAGTTTCCTTCTCGCGTAATCCGTTACGAAAAAGTTATCGAGCGTTAACGTGCACGGAATTTCCGTAAATACGGATAATCGAGATACTACGTGCTTGGCTCGTTCCTTTCTTCTTCGTTTATACGCCTTGCTCGAATCTCAATTCCTACTAGAGCTTTGAAAATATCTTATATTATATTTTTCTACAGAAAGAACATTCTTATCGTAGGAAAGAACAAGAAAGAAAAGAAAAGAAAAAGAGAGTAACAAGAAAAAATACAAAATTCGCAAAATATATATATTTCTTTCCTAAACTATTTCAATCATATGAAAGAAAATTCAAAAAAAAAAAAAAAAGACAATTTTATTCGTTCGATCAATTTTTTTTCTTTTTTATGAGCATAAATAATAATTTGTTAATACTTATATTGGAGCAAAAATTGTATTAAAGTCAAAAATACTAAAATTTTATTTCAATTACTTTATTACCAATACCGCGAGAACAAATTTATATTATTACATATTAATTAATACAATCCTAAATATAATATATCTTAAAAATATTTAGTATAAAATTACAAGTGCATAGAAATTTCCAAAAAATTCTAATCAAACGAATACTAACCCCTTCAAAAAAGAAGAAAACAAATAATAAGAAGATAGGAAAACATTTATTTTTATTATATGTATTAATGTTACTGAAGAAGAAAAGTGTGAAATTAAATAGAAAGCACACACACATAATACCCATAACTATATATACCTATCTATATATCGATAGCATTTTCAAAGCGATCGTGAAGTCGAGCAAAATGGAGTCATCTAGGAAGGCTCTTACCGTCCGAACAGGAGAACGATATTTTTACAAGCATTCCATGCTTTTTCCATCTCCTTTTTCCTACTCCTTCCTTCTTTTCTACCCTTACCCGTTCTTCCACTTCTCCTTCTTCTTCTTCTTCTTGTACTAGCACGAAAGGCTAGCTTCTCGGTCTCCTTTCTGAATGCTTCGCGAAAGGATCGTGTTATCGTAGCCCTCAACGCGATGTTGGAAAAGGGAACATCACGAATGTGTTTTCCTTTATACCAAAAGACGGCTAGACGTCACTTGCTCTACCAACGGAAGAAAATGTTTCTTCTCTTTCCTTCTATCTTTGACTTTTTTCCAACACACAGACGTAGAACTTCTCTCTCATGTGTGTGTGTGTTCCGTTCCGTTCATGACGTTGTCCGATTTTCTTTTACAATCTCTGTTTACGTGTATATATATA
>NW_015148973.1:3600804-3708545 GCF_001465965.1 Polistes dominula | reverse complement strand
TAATAATAATAATAATAATAATAATAATAATAATAATAATAATAATAATAATAATAATAATAATAATTAAGAAAAATTATAGATGATTTGTCAAATAATTCCTAATACTTCTAAACTATAAAAATAACACAATTTATACCGACAAAATAACAAAACAAATTTATCTACATATATAAGAATAATATAAAGATGATTTAATTTTGAAATAAACGGATATTAGTGTCACACAACGATAAGAGAATTATAATTAAAGAGAGAGAGAGAGAGAGAAAGAAAGAGAAACATAGTAAAATCAGAGAAGGAAGACAACAAGTTGAGTATCTAGTGTCGTTGAGAGGGTATCATCCACATTGTTTTAGGTCGTCCGAGTCCTCGTCTAATCGGCTGAAACGTCTACTAAATGCCCGCTAGGTATATCCCCAAGCTAACACACTAGTGTTCCTATCCAGAAACGCTTTTGCCTAATGAGTAGTTGAGATTCCTCGTTAAGGAGCAGCTAAACTCTGCATTGCGGCTTCCGTGCGGGTTTCTAACAGGTTTCGGCATTTCGCATAGTTTCTTCCTTCCTTCCTTCCTTCCTTCCTTCCTTTCTGTACATATATATATGTATATCCATAGATATAAATGCAACACACATCAGAACTAGACAACACTTCTCTCTTATTTCTCTTCCAACCTGTCAACTTTCACGTCCACTTTAATCCTCGCGTGAAATCATTCGTACGAAATATACTATTGGTCAAAAGTATAAAAGTAATCGCGAATTTTCGAAAAAAAAGAATAATACAAATTATAAAACATACTACTACTCAGTTTTATGAGAAATAAATTTAGATTCTTCTAAAAACAATTTTTCTCTTTGCAAAATATTTAGTTTCTTAGAATTGATGTTTAGTTTCCACACTTTTGACCATTACTGTATATATTTATACATGTATGAGTACATAGATAAATTTGCATATGTAGACGTTTATATATATATATATATATATATTAGTGTGGGTCAAAAAAAAAAAACTGCGATGCGGAGGATCTTCCTATTAAAATTAAGAGCTTATATTTGGTGAGAATTGTTTTAAGGTGTCTAGCAACCCATTTTTCCGTGGTACTTAAAAAAAAAAATAAGTCATTTTTTTGACCCACCCTAATATATATATATATACATGATGGACCACCTTACTGAAAAACTTGCTGAGGATGAATAATTTGAGATGATTCAAGATTCAAAAGTCCCCAAGGGGTCTACGACTACTTTCCCTCCTCTTCCAAGACTTAAGAAATCTGGCTTGTTCTGGAAATATGTAATGATAGCAAACGAGAGTAATTGCACTTTATGAAACTTTCCAAACTGTACTTTCTTAAATTTAAACTTGCTCTAATTAAGTTATCTTCTCTCTCTCTCTCTCTCTCTCTCTCTCTCTCTCTTGCTTCATCTATTTTTATTCGTTCATAAATGAAAAGAATTCGTTTTTATATTGCAAAATGAAACGATAATTATCGTATCAATTTTTCATTCTATTTAAAAAAAAAAACAAATCCTTTCAATCGAATATAATCGAGCTTAAGCGAAATCTAACTAAAACTCTTTACGAGTAATGGAATTTTTACTTTGGTTCAATTGGAATAATTAAGTTTTCTTGTTGACTTAAGACACGATGGTGTTATGTAACAGGTGTCTCGTAAGTAGGATTTTGCATGTCGGAAAAAAAAGAAGGAAAGAAAGGGAAAGAAGAAGATGAGAAAAGAATAGAAAGGAAAAGAATGAGAAAAAAAAAGGAAAAAGAAAAGTGTGATGGATCGCCATAGTGAATCAGGACTGCCTTCCAACGTTGAAAACGAGCCTGTAAAAAGGACGAGAGAGCTTCTTTTGGTCTTTTATTCCGGAACTACTTTATTCCTTACTACGTCTATCTTTCTCTTTCTCTGTTACACACATACACGCACACACATAACTGCACACACTTTCCCTCTCTCTCTTTCTCTCTTTTTCTTTTGTCTAACCCAAAAGATCTTTCCATTGGTCCACGTCAACATCATCAATTACTTTTCCTGAGCGGTTCTATTTGCAACGTAATCGAGAATCCTTCGATCAATATATATATATATATATATATATATATATTTTTATCAATTTTATTTTAAGTGACACATTAATTCGTGTATCGATAGAGTAAAATGATCAAATATGTAAAATGATATTTCAAATTCATAGTTAGAGATATGTGCATATTTGAAAATTGACTTGTTAAAATGATCGAGACAGCAGAATATATATATATATATATAAATGTGTGTGTGTGTGTGTGTTATGGAACGTTACTCGACATCGTTAACGGGAGTATATTTTATGCAGATCCAAAATTATTCTGCGAGCTGGGTTGGACGAACGTAAATCGTTTATCGAGTAGAGTTTAAAACTCGAATTACGGTATTTCGATGAATGCACGTAAGTGCTTGGCCAAGCGGCTTTGTCGAAAATAGTTGCCGCGTTTCCCCTAGATTCATCCGGTTACCCGTTTATATGCATAACTAAACGTCATGTATCATTTTATTCCCACGAGAGAGTAAATGAATGAAAGAGAGAGTGAGTGAGTGACTAAACGAGATATATGGGATGGATAGATAGATAGATAGAGATGAAAAGAGTTTTAACTTTTACAGTTACTCAATTTTGAACGCACGTTCAGTACAAGAGATTGAAATAGTTTTGCCGATGTTACGTGTTTCCTGGTATAAAAATAAAAAAAAAATAGAACAAATAAAAATAAATGAATAAAAAAAAAATATACATATATAACAAAAAAGAAAAGAAAGGAGGAGGACGAAACGAGTCACTTTTTTATGTAAATTTATTCGTTCATTTTTTCTTTTTTTCTTTTTTTTTTTATATAATATATACATATGAATGAAAAATCGATGGGAGGAAGGGAAAGAACACTGTTAGTTCTAAATTCTTTTTAGGAGAACGATATTATTTATCGTACATCGCCTATTCATATTTTATTTTAAATATTGACAATATATTTAGAACATTGATTAATTTTTTTTTATTTACTTATATTATTCATTATATTATTTTAATATAATAATAATAATATATAATAAATAATTGCACTTTAAATAATTGCACAATAATTATAAAATTGAATTATTATAATTGCATTAAATATAAATAAATAATAATATATAATAAATAAATAAATAAATATATATATATATATATATATATATATATATGTGGGATTCCCCTTCTCCTGTTAGTCTTCCTAAAGGATATCTAACGAGTAAAAAGGAAAGAATTCCGCGGTGTTATTAATAGGTTGATGTAGAAAGAAAAACCTCTCTTCACGGATATGCAATATATTTAATATAAAGAAGTAAAAATACAGTGATGNATTACATAGTTTATCCTTTGCCTAACTATATCCGATAAGTACTCTCTGGCCCACTCATGCTTAAGTGTTCTCACTCACATTCTCGCACCCCACATATATATATATATATATATATATTTTTTAATTTGAAATTTAAAAAAAAAAACAATAATTAGAATTTTTAAATAATACAAAGACGTGCGCGTGTAATTATAAGTATAAATATATTTAATTATTTTAATTAAAAATTACACGGTATTAAGGTTTTAATCCAGTAAACGTGTAAAACGAGTTGAGAAAAAATTAACGAAACAAGAGAGAGAGAGAAAGAGAGAAGAGAGTAGTGCAAGAAACATTAACGTCTTGTTTCGAGTTAGCTAATCGTTGTTAGGATATCGAAGCTAAACTCTAATTTCTTTGTAGGAAAAGTAGGAAAGTAAGTAAAACGATGTTCCAAGTAAAAAAGACCGAACGAATATAAGGATGGTTTCACATGGCAACTTTAATAACGAACATTTTACTTTTCCCAAAGTTACATCGGAGAATACGAGTTTTGCTCGGAGGTACAAAGTACCTACGCATAGTAGAACAAGAAGAACAAGAAGAAAAGGGATGAAGAGAAAATCGAAGAAGGGAAGAAGAAGAAGAAGAAGAAGAAGTTTCGTTTAGGAAAAACGTCAGACGATTGGGAAAGCCTCGAGCTACATATTCCGATTTTCTTTCCAAATTTTTAGTAACATTCAACTTTATTATTAATTAAGCTTACATTACCTATTTTTTGGATTAGTATTTTTCAGTATATATATTATTTTTTTTTATCGGTATTTTCAATAAATTAATTCAATATTTTTTACAAACAAGGATTTGATTATAAAAAATTATTTATTTATTTTTGTTATAATGGCAACACATTGTATATACAAAAAACAAATATTTTACTATTCCAAGCACTGAAAAAAAATTTGATGTACGAGGGTTAAAATATTTTTAAATATAACAATTTATCTTATATTTAAATAAAATATCCATCTCTAAAATAATAACATATTATTATTAAATTAATAAATCTTTTTTTTCTTTCTCTCTCTCTCTCTCTCTCTCTCTCTCTCTTTCTTTCTTATTTTAATCGTACAACAAACTAATTCCACAACCGTATAGTTCTCTATTATTTCAGAAATATATAAACGCATGTAGACATTAAGTATAAATACATACAAGTGTTTGTTAAATCTACCGTAAATATTCTAATGTCAACAAAAGAATAGTAATTGCATACTGGAACATTACTAGTATAATACCGGACTTTATATTTATTATTGCATCGATATCATTGGACCTTTGTGACTGAACAAATATATTCTCCTCTATGCTACGTAGTTAAACTTTCTCGAAATGTAAACTTTCCTCTTCATCCTCCTCTCTCTCTTTCTCACACACACACTTTCTTTAACCCAATCTCTAATTCACCCTCTCTTTCTTTTACCCCTTCTCTTGATGAAAGAACGTTACGCTAAAATTCTCGTTAAATAAGGTCGAAACTTTGAACGATTTCCACGAGTCTCTTTTATGAACACTTTGATAAAGTATTATAGAAAAGATTATGAGCGGTTATATTTATATCATAATTTAAAAAAAAAGAAAAGAAAGAAATTAATTAAACTTTTCTAACTTTATTCTTAATATATATTTAATTATAATCTTAATAATTATTATTATACATGTGCATTTAATAGACGTTTGTTCCGGTTCGTTCATATATAAATATTTCAAATGGTTAGAAAAAAAATCGTAACAAAACACAAAAAAAATTAAATTATTAGCCTACCCACTGTATTACATTTTTCCATTATATTTTTATTCGTCTAATTTATATCACACAATGTATCAATGGTGTACCTAACACTATAATTTAAACTTTTCTAGAGATTGTATTTAATCCTTAGACGAATAAAGAAGAAACAAATTCAATAATTTGTAATAAAAAGTAGGACCAATATTATACGAGAGTAATAGGCATTGGGGGTAGGGAAAAGAGGGAGTGAGGTTTGAAAAATAACACATAGGACGATTACATCGAGTAAACCACATGAGAGTTTTTCGTGTTACCTCTATAAAGAAACGATTCGAGCGAGTCACGGGAGTACGTGTTCTAAAATCTACATAATGGGGCCCCTCCCCCTCTCCTCCTCCTTCTCTTTCCAATCCAATCTAAGCTTTCAAAAACTCACCACCACCTGTCGGCTAGAAGACCTTTCCCCATTTCTACGAGATTGACTCGGTCTTCTCAGGGTTGGTTGGGGTTTCGTGTGTATGCGAAACTTTACTCACACTTATTCCTTCTCTCTCTCTCCTTTTTCTTTTTTTGGTTCTCTTTCTATCGTAGGAGAGAAGAAGTAGAAGAAAAAAAGAAAAAGAACGAACGAACGAACGACTTTCTTTCTTCCGAAACAATGGCCGAGCCAAGCAAGCTCGATCTCTGCCCGCCGGCAACAATTTTTAAAAATAGTTTTTTTCGCACTACTAGGTTCATGCACCCCTTAAAGAGAGAGTACTCTCTCTCTCTCTCTCTCTCTCTCTCTCTCTTGCTACTTTTTATTTTTTTCCTTCCTAGTTTTAAAGACACGAGAAGAATTCATTTCTTCGTGCAATTGCACCATTACTTATCATTTTATTATTATTATTATTATTATTATTATTATTATTATTATTATTATTATTGTTATATTAAAAATGGAAAATAATGTTCTCTCATGACTTATTTGTTGGAGATATTAAAGAAACCGAAAAGTAATTTCAATATTTGTTTATCACATATCAAATCGTTGCGGTGTTCTTCAAAGTGGTGTTTAAATTTAAATGTAAAATAAAACTACATTACTTTCCGATCTCCCTATATATATATATTTTTTTTAAATACATTATCAATGTTAAAAAAAATTATTAGCATCAGTATTAACCCTAATATCACTCTTACTATAAATGAACAAAAATTTACTGAACAAAATACCGATCGAATAATTGGAAAATATATTTTTATCGTCTTTATCCGATTACTTCTTATCTTTCTTCTTTTTCTCAATCGATTTAATTTATTGAAAATTAGTAGATAATAATTTGAGATTAAAAGTTGGACGATTTCAAACTTATAGAAAAATATTTAACCATTATCTCTCTCTCTCTTTCTCTCTTTCTTACTCGAGAAAATTATTTAATATTAATCGTAGTTTCTAATATTTAAAGAAAATCTAAAGATAATCCTTATAATTAATCTAAGATGATCCGATGTTAAATTTAAAAGATTATTCGATCGAAATAGTCTTAGTTAGGATTGACGAAATCTTATCGAAATCTTATTTTTATTTTTTTTTTCTTGTGATTTCAGCCATGCGAAAAGCCAAGTGATTTTCGTGCAGAACAATGTGCGGCATTCGACGATATACCTTACAGTGGACAATTGTTGAAATGGTATCCACATTACGATCCTGCAAGGCCCTGTTCTTTGATTTGTCGTGGTGAACAATCGCTTGATAATACCCTCAATCGATTGCAACAGCAACAACAACAACAACAACAACAGCAGCAAGGCTCCAACAAGAAAAAACTTAATCATGATCCTCAAGATGATCTACAATTTGATACAGACGAGACTATTGTTGTACAGTTAGCTGAAAAAGTCGAGGATGGGACTAGATGTTATTTGGATGGTCATGACATCTGCATTAATGGCGAATGCATGGTAAAGTTTTTTTAGTTTTTTCTTATAATTATTATTTAATTTATAGTATGTAAATTTATGTTTTTAATCGTATTTTCTATGACGTAATATTTAAGTTTATTTAATATTTTTGTTAGAAATATATTTTTTACGACAAAGAAAATTATTTTTTTTTCTTAATGAATATTAATATATGAATAAAATTTATGTTAATTTTGTTTTTCATTGAATTATTACTTTTTACAAATTATAACATTTTATATAATTAAATATTTGTATAATTTATTTCACGACAGGATATTAATTGTTGAACGAACATTATTTGTTATTGCAGTTTAAATAGATTTTGAATTACGAATAAATATTAATCTTCGTAGAATCGTATTTAAGGTTCGATAGAACTAACGTGGCTTTAGGATAAAAATTGTTCGTACTTTCATACGTTCATCGACTTCCATAGACTTATCCTCGCGTGATGATATCAACGACCTACAGACCCGTATGAATTATCAACATTGCCTCGTGCGACTGACCAGTTGTTCTCGTCATTTTGTTTCTTCTCTTCTCTTATTTCTTTCCAAGTTTTCTAACTTATTCTAGTAGAATATATTTTTATATTTCGGAGAATTCAACGTACTATCACATTCATTCGAATATTTTATAAAGAGTTGAAAATCTATATATAAAATCTTATTGAGAACATACGAAAAACTGTAACTCCTGGAATAAAAAATCTTCAGAAGAAAAGAAAAACTTTAATCAAAAAATGTATGTAAAATTTTCTCTGTTTCAACAAAAAAAAAAAGAAATGAATATGAATATTCGTACATCGATTTATGTAATAGATATTACATGCATACGTAGGAACTATCGATTCGGTTGTAAAAGCAAATGAAACATTTTTGACCCTTATTCCATCCTTCTTGAACGTTTGTCATAGTTTCGAGAAAGGACGGAAGAGAAACATCAGTAGCAGGTGTTTCATGCGTGGTTTGCCAAAGCCAGTTCTGTCTGTCCTAGGCAGATTCAATTTTACCAGTTTACCAACTGTATTTCACTTATCATGATCTCCCTTCTACGTATGAAAAGATACATAGTATTGTTTTACTATTCGATTTACTTTCGAAAACTTTAATTTTTCAAAAAAAAAAATAATCAATCGATTAGTACATTGTCAAAACTTAAAATTAAATATTTTTTAGTCAAACAATAAAATTTAAAAGATTTGATCGAGAAGTTTAAAAATATAATATTTTTTATGCATTACGTTTTAATAAAAAAAAAATTTTAAATATAAAAACTAAATTTTTAATCGTTTTAAAAGAAAAATTCGTAGATATTAAGTACGATGACATAAATTTAAAATATTGCACCTGAAAATATGCAACCGTTGATACTTTGTAAGCTCGGGTATTTATATTACTCTTCTTTACATGCCTGTACGAATGGGTTTACTGTCGTTAGGAGCTTAAAAAGTTTCTTACTGATAGATGACACTCTTATGCATAATTCTCAAATACGTGGGTATAACGTGTTGCCTGTTTTCAGGCGCATATAAAATAAGTATTAAAATATAATATATATATATATATTATATTAATACTAAAAAAGAAAAAAAATTCCATGGAATTAAACGATCATTCTTGAATATTAAATTCTCTTCCAACTAAATAAGAAAATATTGAAGTTACAGATAGAGATACATTCATTAATCATTTATAATGAATTTAAACTGGACAGACAACATAGAACGCAATGGAATTAATTAAAAATTAAATCATGATTCCTTAACGTTTTCTATGGTGCTCTGAGAAACGAATAAAAACAAAAAAAGGAACGAAAATTCTTCGAGTCTCGTCAAACGGAAGTCAAAACGAAGCGGAAGAGGAAAAGATGAAGGAAGATTAAAAAAGAAAAAATAAGAAAAAAAAGAAGAAGTAAATGGTAGAAAAGAAAACTAACCTACCTCGTCGGATGTTAAGTTTAAACGGATTTTCAAATTTGCTTTAAGACATTTTCCTACGTTTCGTTATTTTCTAGCTAGAAGTTTTTAAAAGAACTTTCCACTAACGAGCCTTCTTCTACTTTTTCTGCTTCTTCTGCTTCTTCTTCTTCTTCTTCTTCTTCTTCCTTCTAATTTCTCTATTTCTCTCTCTCTCTCTCTCTCTCTCTGTCTGTCTCTCCCTTACCTTCTCTGTTTCTGTTGCTAATATTTACCATAGGTTTGTCGGAAAAAGATGACATTAGAATTTTTCTATGAAAATATTAGCCTTACAGAATTCATATGTAAACATTCGTTATCGAACTTATGTGAAAAATGTTTTATATATTATATATGTACATATATATGACGAAGTACTTCATAATCGTGATGTAAAATTACGTTCGCCGCAATGTGTTCATTAGTACCCTCAACCTACCCCCCATACTCTCTCATTCCCTACTTCCTTAACATTTTATCACTTATGCGCAACGCGCTTTACGCTATTTTTCATAAGAGCGTCATCGCTCTTCTACCGAACTCTATTCTAGCGAGAGAATAATAACGAGTTAACGATTATTTTGAATAACGAGTCAAAGATAAAAGTTCCGAGAAAATCTTATGAGAATAATATTATGAATTACCGATTAAAAGTTTCGAATGGTTATTTAAATTTTAAAAGATAGAGATATATTTAAGAAAAAATGGATACCCCTTTGGAGTAACTCGAAACGACTGTCCTAAACTTTTATTCGAGCTAGCAATCATCGTATCATCGAATTTCTCAATCTTTCTAATATTTTAAATACGCATTTTTCTTTTACATTTTCGAAGTTTTTCTCGATATTAGCAAATAGGTGTCGAATATGCAATTATTTTCAAATAATTATTACTCTGAACAACATGGCAAATAGAAAATAACGGAACGTCAAAATCAAACTGATTAAACACTGATATAACTAAATTTACCAATTAACAGAATTTGTGACGTCAACGAGGACGAGAAATATACGTGCACGACCCAGAATATTGTTTAGAAATACAAACCGAGGATTATCATTTCAATTAATTAGGATTATAAATTTAAACCAAAATCGAATGTGTGGAACACGTGTTTCATTCTCATTTATTTTATATCTCCTATCTGGTTTCCTAAAACATTGATCCTAAACATCATCTAATTATAATTAAGAACGTTAAATTTACATTAAAAAAATAAGAAACTTACGATACAATCTAATGCACAGAGACAATTTTGTGATATGTTTCTTTTGAATTTGATTCGAATTTAAGAAAACTGAACAAAACTCAGATGGAAGTTGAAATAATACAGAAGAATCGTTTAAATAAAACCCAATAAAAAAAAAAGAAAAGAAAAATCTCAAAAGAAACGATGAAAGAATACTATTCTTATCGATTTTAAAGCAGTAGAAACTCTTGGCAATCTTATTCTTCTTTCTCTTACCATCTTTCAATCTTTCTTTATCTTTCGCTTTCTGTTTCTCGTTAGGATTCTCGTAGAATTCGCAGGAGTTGACGGTCTTCGAGGAAAGGTAGGAAGGTAGAGTAGGATAGGTAGAGGTAGGTAGGTAGGTACCGTCGAGAAAATAATTAACGGAATTTCATAACCGCGAGAATGAAGTTGGAAGGACAATATCTAATCAGCAGACGAGTACTACGAGTGTAATTAAGCGCGTAGCCGAGGCTCCGGTAAACGTAAACTGGCTTTGCATTATTAAAGGCTCGCCTGGTGCATCCTTTCTTCCGCTTCGGACGGACATGCTCGATGTGGCCCCAAGCCCACCACGACTCCCACTCGTTTCCGCTTTTGTATTACCTTCTACTCGTTAGAATTTGTCTTCTACCAGAGTTTCACTGGAAATTGCTTTCCTGCTCTCTTCCCAATCCTCTCTCTCTTTCTCTCTTTCCTCTGTCTGTCTTTCTTTATCTGTCTCTTTCCATGTTATTTCTCTTTCTCTCTCTCTCTCTCTCTCTGACTGTTTCTCTATCTGTCTGTCTTTCTCTTACTCGTTTCTTCCTGAACACTCGTTCAACTGGAAAAAGACGGCTCTTGCCTTTTGCCTATCCGTTATCTGTTCGTTTGAAAAAAAAATAAATTAAATAAATATTAATAAATATTAAGAAAAGGTATACGAGTAAAACGTTGCTTCAATTTTATATTATTTTTACAATTTCAGTTTTTGTAATACTGGTTACAATACTGTGTACTAGAAGATATATACCCCACAAATGTTTTATTTAAATTATTAAATAATTCTTTTGAATCCAACCATTACTTGTTAATTTAATAAAAAGAAATCAGAAGTTAATTGGAAAAGGAAAAACAATTGTACAACATATTTTAGTTAATTTTTTTCAATACCAGTCGTATAGTTTATCGTCTATCAAAAAATATTTTTGAAACGTAATTATTACATTTTGTTTAATTCTGTTCGTCAAAAAAAAAAAAGAAAAATGAAAGAGAGAATAGTAGAAAAAGAAAGAAATCGAAGTAACGCATTTCTAAAATTGAAACGTAACTCTAGAAATTTTTTTGTTATCTATATAAGTCATTCCTATCGAAAAATATGTAAAAAATATTATACATTTGAATTTAAAAAATTGTTTAAATTCAATAGATAAACGTTTATTCAAACAATAGAGAACTAGAGATAGAAATAAAAGTAACAAATTATTGAAACAGAAAAACGTAGTACTAGTCATGCTATTGTTTCAAATAGAAAATATTTCAAAAATATATTTTAATTCCGAGATTTTAGAAAATCCAATCGTTATCCATTAGTTTTGAAAAAATCAACAAAATACTAACTTAAGAGAATAAAATGTAAAAATAACGCATTGCTGAAACGTAAAACGTTCTTTTAACAATTTCCATCTAGATTTTCTTGAAAAACAAAATAAAAGAGAAAATAAAAGTAAAAGAAAATAAAAAGAAATGAAACTATCGAAAGAAATATCGCTACTATCTTAACGATAAAATAGGTAGATTTTTACCATAGTAAGATTCTTGAACGTCCAACGTAAATCCCATTGTTTCCACTAAAAATACAGAAAAACGATGAGAAAAAGGGAAAGTAGAAAAGAATGAAGATAGAAAGAGAGGATAGAAAAGCTCTTTCTATTTCTCTCTCCTTCTCTCTCCCCTTTTCTCTTTCCCTATCTCTCTTGTGACCTACAAATCTTATTATCGAAAGATCCACGTTAAAAGAACCGAGAAAAAGGTGTAAAAAGGAAGATGGAAAGGGTATTCCAAGATGTTGGAAAAAGGCGTATCGTAAAGTAGTAAAAATATTTGCAACGTTGAATACACAACGCGTGATACTGGTTGGCCATTAATAAGGTATTTCGAATGCGCTCCTCGTATAAATAGGATTAATAATCATAAAAGCGTTTCATCTCTCTTTATTTTATGGGAATAAGTAACGAAATGCAAAGTGCTACATTTTCATAAATAATATTCCATTTGGAAGATAAATATTTCACGTATTATATAACAAATTCTTCTTTTTATTCATTTATATCGAAAATGAATATAACGCTTATATTTTTCATCGAAAATATTAATTATAAATGTTTTTTATTTTTAAATATCTATTTATATTTCATATATTGTAATAAATTTTAATCAGCTTTATATATTTAAAATAAATAATATTGATATTTTCTTTTTATTGAAAGTGCATTAAAATTATGAAATATTCTTTATCTAAATAACAGTGAAAAGTATTTTCTTTCGTAAAACAATTTTTGAATATTTATAAATATTAAATAGTGAAAACAAAATATAATAGATAATATTTTGTTGTCTATATTATTCATTCCAATGTTAATTGCTGTACGATCAAATAATATACCCTACAATATTACGCATATAATCCAGTAGAGAATATGAAATAATAATGAATCGATTGTATTATTAACAAACGTCAAATGTGCTCAATTAATCTATGCGCATTAATAATAATTTAAATTTTGACGAGTAAATTATTATTAAATGTATGAGGAAAAAGTACCATAATATATCAATCAATATCTATTGATTTTCAATATTGTTGATCCAACGGATATATACCGATAGATAGGATTATAAAAATGACAGTCGATATGGGGTAGTGGTGGCGTTGGTGATGGAGGTAAAGAGAAAACGAGTTAGGAGTATATGGGAAGAAGGGGAAGGATGCCATTAAGTTTCACCATCTTTCATTTCGCACGTTCGACCGACTTTTCTCCTCCCCCGTTTCTTCCAGCTTGTTTACTTAGAGAAATAAGAGCTTTCTTCGATGGCCCCTATTTTTCAATTATCGCACTTCAACCTGACATACTACATTTTAGCTAGTGTAAATCTAATCTCGCAGTACCAATAGAAAGCGATGTTAAAATCTATAATGTCCACTAAATGTCCAACACGAAACTTAACACTTTCATTCTTATTCTTATTCAAATTAAATTACATTATTTCGATTTATCTATTTGTATTCATAAATTTTATATACATTTGTTTTTCTTTTTTTATAAAAATCTGATCAAATATTACCTAAATTATTTTTTTTATATATTTATTAAATCATTTAGATTAATATTTAGAGAAGTGTTACTCTATTTTAGTTGTTGCTAATAATAATCATCATTTTTCGATAAAAACTTATTTTTTAGTATTCATGAAATTATTTTCGAAGTAATTTTTTTTTACGTCTTTTGTATATATTAAATATTTCGAAATTATTCTTTAATACATACATTTATAATTATAAATGTAAATTCACTATTTAACTTAGAATATATTATTCATCTTTTACTTTATATATTTTCCATATCTAAACACGTAAAATTTCAACATATATACATAGAAAACGCAAGAACTCAGATACAATAACATTTGCATAAAACTATATGTGGAAATATAGTTATCGTAGAAACGAATCGACGAGTGAAAAAAAAAATAGAAAGAGGAGGAGAAATGGTAAAGGAATGCGGAAAAACGAATTCATCCTCCTGTGAAATTAAATCTCAATATAACGTTCATACATATATACCGCGTACACATACACACACACACACACTTCTACCTACTATAACAGAAACACTCAGTTCGCGACTCTTCTCGAACGAATTATTATTCCGCCCACAAATTCCGTCAAATAGCCACTATCGAACACACGAAGTTCGATCTTTTGAAAATACGTGTATGTATGTATAAATACATACATGTATGTACATACATATATATATATATACGTGTTCGAACGTGAACACGTTTGCGATTTCATGCACGATGCAACTCTGTTTTGTGCGCGTATACAAAACGTAAAAGCAATTCATTAAAAAAAAACCACACACAAATACACACACACACCAATAAAAATACATGAATGAAAAGAAATATCCACACAAATATATTATTGATTATTTTCTCTAGTCCAAAAATATAAATAAATTATTTTTCATAATTATATATGGAAGGATGACTATTGAATACATATTCGTTAAATTTCGGACAGTTATTATTTTCTTACATTATAAATAAATAAATATTCTATATTCGAGATATATATATATATATACCTAAAATCATACATGTTTGATATAACCATATTTCTTATCCCTAGAACAACCTGAAATCATCCCTGAAATTATATCCACATATTTTAAAAAACACCACCCTCCATATAAAATTTATTCTTTTACGATCAATATCTTATACAACATTATTTCTACTATATGATTAAGTTCTTCTTCTTCTTTATTTTTTGAAATAACAAAATTAATTACAAATTTAATAACAAATTTAATTTTTTGAAATAAAAAAAATTACTTGATTAGAGGAGAAACGTATTTCCGTGCAACATAATACGAGAGTCGATATACTTATATTTCTATTAACGATGTATGAAAAATAATCTTTTAAAATATCAAATTACTTTGGTTTTATTCGTTGCTCGATCGCGATCCATGGATCTCATTAAGCTCACGTCTATCTTTTTTTATTCTACATCTCTTTTCTCTTCTCTTCTCTTCTTTTCTCGTTATCCTCGTTACTTTCTAGTATGGTTCGTTCTTTCATCTTTTTCTCTCTCTTTCGTTCTCTTTCTTTCTTTTGAACACACTGGATAAGAGATGAATAATGTACTTTTCTTGAGGTACGAGCAAACCTCTATGCAAGCTGAATGACAAATCAGTCTACGGTGTCCAAGCCAGGTCACGAATCGACGTCAACCTTTTTCTCATTCCTTCCTTCCTTCCTTCCTTCCTTCCTTCCTTCCTTCCTTCCTTCCTTCCTACTATTCTGAAGATTTTTCTTAACTTCTTACCAGAGGGAGGATACTCCTCGCCACCCTATATAGCTTTCTCGGTCTACAAGAAATAACTTTTCCTACCGTCTTTTGCTAATTTTAAATACTCACTTTTTACTCCCACTCTCATGGACAGGAGATAATGGGACTAAACGAGAAAAAGAAACTTAATTGATTTTAAATGTTAAATATAATATTGTCGAAGAATAAAAGAAATGGAATAATTTAAGAATTGCAAACCGTTAATTAATATTTTTTTGTAATTATCACGAGTTTATAATTAATATAATTGTTTTTAACAATTGTAAGATACAATTGTACGATATAATATGAAATAAAAATTGGTTCATATTTTTTTTTTATAAATATAATACCATTATATGTGAGTATTAATGTTACTAAAAAAATATATGCACATATATATTCATATAGAAGTTTTCGTTGAATTTTTATTAATATATATTTTTTTTTTACCTCATTTTTATTTATCCATTTTCTCTATTTCTTTTTATAAAATAGTTACTAATAAAACGTCAATATTTTTGTTCATGTTACAGAAAGTAGGCTGCGATTTGCGAGTCGGAAGTAGCAAGAACACGGATGCGTGCGGTGTATGCGGCGGAAATGGATCAAGCTGTCAATCGAAATATTCTTGGGACTTGGAACTGATATCCGCTTGCTCGAAGTCTTGCGGCGGAGGTAAGTAATTTCTTATTTCCAAACGATCACTTCTTCTATCTCCTCTTCGAAGGAATACGATGATAATTTTCTTTTGACGAAAAAATTTCATATCAGAACATTCGTGACGTCTTTACGAAACGAAAGCGTATCTTTTACTTTAACCATCTTTATAAAATAAGATTGAAATTTTAAATTAAAAATATCCTTTCGTTCCGACTAGCAATTAATTTTATTTTCATTATATTACTTTTGCAAAAATTTCATTAATTCAACAAATTATCCAAACAGTATTTTAAATCGAGAAAACGTTTGATTTATTATAAAAAATAATAATGACAAATAAATTGTGTTTTCATTAGATAAATAAATTATTTGATTATTAGAACACGAACGATAAGATTAAAATTAAATTAAATAAAATCGATATCTTTGTGTGAGTTCGTTGAATTTAAATCTATTTAATAAATAAATTCAATTAAATTAGAATGATTTCACGTGCAAGTAACCTCTCTCTCTCTCTCTCTCTCTCTCTCTCTCTTTCTCTCTTTTATAAACGAACGAAAGAATTTCCGGCTTCTTTTTATCCAGTATTTTGTCGTACGCAGGTTTTAAAATAGCAATGCCAGTTTGTAAGGCTGTCGGTACGGACGATCGCGTTGTCGACGACAGCCATTGCAAGAACGACGAGAGACCAGAGAAGGCCTTGATACCGTGCAACACGCATCCCTGCACGACAAAGTGAGTATTGTTGTACTATTATGCACCAGAGAAAATAATATTAGAAATACAATTTATTAAAACAAAACAAAACAAAATCCTTTCTCTTTTACTATTTTCTTCTTTTTTTTTTTTTTGTTAATTTAAATTATTATCGTTATTTCTTAATTTTCATGCTTTTTATTTAACATATTATAAAATATTAAAATGTATCCTATATAAAGGAATAAAGCTTATAAAAATTACAAAGAAAAACTTAAAGGGAAAAAGTGGGATTAATTAGTTGATCTCTTTGTCTCTGTCTTACTTTCTCTTGTATACACATTGTGTATATATATATATATATATATATATATATATATAGATGTTCGTGTTTCATAACGTAGAAGAGTAAATTCAACGACGTATTTCGTATCGTCGAGGGTTTCCTCTAAGCGTTGGTGCTAACAAGAGACAGCTTCGTTTAGCATTTCTCACACCTCGGCTTTGAATATTTCAGAAATTCGTCAGGTGCGAACGTTCCATCTTTTCTTGAGAGGATTTTTGTAGGACGAGAAGAAAGATAAAAGAAAAAAAATGAAAAAAAAGAATACGAATTCTGGTTCAACAACGTTTCTGAATTAAAATGAATCGATCGCAATAGATCAATTAATTTCTTTTACTAATTTTCTTAAATTTATAACATAAAGAAGTTTCATTTATCTTAAACTAATAAAATATTAAATAGTTTTAATTAGAAAAGAAACATAATAACGTTTAGTTAGATGCAATCATAAGTCTATTATATTTTTATTTTAAAAAATATTTTTATAAATTGAACAAATAAGTATCGATTATCTAAACGACCTAAAACGAAAGAAAAAAAAAGAAAAAAGCACGAAATTTCATGAAAATAGTATAATAAAGGGAAGGAATCGTTATCAAAGTCAATTGATCTTCCACTTTTCGAATTAAAACGAGTTTCGTTCGAGCAAATATCGCTTTTACTACTTGCAACCTTCGAGAAACAGCCCCATCGCGTGTTTCTCCTCTTTCTCTTCCTCTTTCCCTTCCTCTTTCCCTTCCTCTTCTTCTTCTTCTCTACGATAGTCAAACGATAATGGCTTCGGGACTTCGTGTTGTAACGCGACGTTCAATGATTCGAATCGTACGTACTTACGTTGAATTACAAGCGTAAAAACTCATCGAAAGACCAACGTAATTTCTCTTGCGATAAATGCATTGTGACCCACCCCCATGAATTAGTTTTTATCGAGCGAATAGTGAATTTTATGAACCGGATATTTTTTTTGTTAAAGCTTGTAGAAACGCTTTTGCAAATACATTATCACTACTATCATAACTATATTACTATCACTATCACTACTACTTCTACTACTACTTCTACTACTACTTCTACTTCTACTATTACTAACACCATTATACAATTGTAAGTACTACCACTGTTACTGTGACTATTACATTCCTACGATTACAAATATAACTGTTACTACTACTACTACTACTACTTCTTTTACTACTGAAAATACTGCAAGCAACGTGCTTTATGTAACAGTCATACTCGTGGCAATGTGCCACCACCACGTCAAAAGATAGATACAAGAAGAATATTCTTCCTCCATAGTATTTCGACGTTCAAGCTTTTTTTTCTTTCCATTTTTTCCTTACTTTTTTCTTTTCTCCTTTACTTTCAGATGGATAAGCGGAGAATGGAGCAAGTGCAGTGCCAGTTGCGGTGGTGGATCAAGAACCAGAGCTGTCTTTTGTACCGAAGAAAATGGCAACGAAACTACCAAGGTAAAAACATATTTTCAACAATATTTTCTTTTCTTAACCTGACTTTTTATCGAGTCAATATTTTCATAACATTTTTCAATTCGTATTTTCAAATAAAATTGTTCGTATTGATGGATTAATCTATCTAGTCAAAATATTGACTGTTTAACTATTTTATCAAATGTAGAACAAATATTAACAAACGAAATAATTGATCAATAAACAAATGTGGTAGGTGAAAAAAAAATTACTACGAGACGCATCGATATTTTTTGATATTTCGAAATGTAATATTTATCATTCCTTTTACGCGAATAATAAAAAAAGAAAATACGGTAGATATATGATTATCCTCTTACATCGATTCGTCGAACGTATCCTTAACCTCGTTTGGTTCGTTTAAGCTTAGAGGACTAGTTCGTGGTTCAGCGACATTTCGTCGTAAAATTTTTCATCCGAGACTCCCTGGCTCGATGCAAATTCGCGAATCTCATTCGCCTTGGTGATGCATAAGTGCGAAGATGGAGAAATAACATTCGTGTATGGTACTTCACTTTCTTTTTTGATAAAATGTAGCACGGAAATACCAGGATGAGACAAATTTTTAAACCATTTGCAATAGACCTATTTTATATATATTTTTTTTTAAATAAACTAAGAAATAAAGAATATTTAAAATTAATATTTTTGGTGATTAATGAATAATTAGTAATTCAATATTATTCATGAAGTTTTATTATAGACAAAAGACATCTTTTAATACAACTAAAAAATAAGTTTGATATTATAATTTTTGTTTGAATAGAGATTTAACGACAAACATAAATCTGATTGTTACAGCTACCTGAGCACAAATGCAGTATTAGCCACAAACCACGGATTCAGGAGACCTGTAACATTATCTCTTGTCCAATGTGGGAGGCAGATCAATGGAGCGAGGTTTGTATAGTTCGATCTTACAAGAACATACCAATCTCGATTGCCATTTAATCGAGCGTTCCAGAAATCAGAATTTATGTATATACACTTACGTATATACTTACTATATATATAGTATAGTATATATATATAGATATATATACACTAGTGGTCAAAATTATTTGATCACGTAAAAAAAATATAGATTAATTTTCAAAATACATAGAAAATAATTTAATCGAGACAATCGTTTAGTTTCGTGACAAAAATTACAAAACTATAAATCAATTTTATTAAAAAACCACTCACGATAAAATTGAAAAGAATTCTCTCACTCTTGAAATCCTTAGTGACGTGATCAGAAAAATATTTAATCGATATATCGAAAATACGTTTAAGACAAATGAAATTCTTTCGACGGATGATACATTCGTATTGAACGTATGTAATTATGAATTTTTTGCAACGAACAATCAATCGATTCTCATAAAAATGTTGAAAAAAAAAAAGAAAAAACTAGGTCATTTATTTATTCAAGCTTTCTATTATTTTGTAAGTTGGTTAAATAATTTTTTTATATCTGTAGTTTCCTGTTGTCTTACGTACTCCATTGAGGTACAAGGAAAAAGCTCTCTCGTGACACGTTCGAACGATTTGCAGGTGAAGAGTGTCAAGTGTAGAAAGCGGTTTAAACGGGCTTCCTCGAGATTTCTATGAGAGTCTTCGAGTTCGACTTTTTTCTTTGTTAAAAAACTTTTCAAAGGTTCTGTTTTTAGAAAAGAGGAAGATGAACGGGAAGGGGGAGGGAAGCTTTCTTTGTTATTACAAAAAGAAAGGTTAACATCAAGGAGACGTATAAATGTACAGATTATTCTTTTGTAACAAGGTCGTTAGGTTCTTCAAAAAAAAACTGCCATCTCATGTAAATTCGTCTTGTACGAAATAAAAAAAACTAATAGGATAATTATTAATACCAAACGAATGATGATTCAATGTGAATTCGTTTAAAGGATTTAATTTTTAAATTGGACAATTATTCGCATCTTATACGAAATATTAAAATACAATAATAAATATATTTTAAATACGCTGATTAATTAAATATTAACCGTCAAATAAATCAAGTATCTTATTAAAAATTTATAGTTCCAGTCTAAACTGCAAATAACGAATAAAAACATGTGTTATAAAATATGATTATAATATTATATGTATAAATGAAATTTAAAATTTTAATATCATAAGACAACAGAGAATAGTAGAATAAAAAAATATAAAATGAGTTCGTAGTTGCACTTACAAATTCTTATCACGTTCCATGTTCTACAGAGATTTACCAAATTCTACAAAGACGTTAAAAGTATACCGTGTGTTAGAAACATCGTGTAATACAAAAAGAGAATAACCGGTATATATTCAGTTGAACTTATATCACGCGTGTTACCAAGGTGGATCGGTCTATCCGATTTTCTGGCTGACGTGACGAGAGTGATGTTATACGTAACAACGACAAATAGGCTCGTGCATTCCAACATTCATACGTTTTCACCATAAACGACAAAGAGAGATATCGTGTATTATGTAAATCAGAATAAAACGTATGCAAAAACAAAAAAATAAAACAAAAGTAGTCCCATAGAAAAGAAAATGGGGAAGATGAAATCAAGATAGTAGATTAGTTTCAAAGAGATACCTATTCGCGATGTCGTGTTGTTTAAAAAAAAAAAGAAAATAAAAAGAAAGAAGTATAGAGTAGAAAAATACAGCTTTTGAAATCGTAGAATGTATGCAGTGTAGGGGCTTGCGTGCACCCGACAGTTGCTAGACGACACGTTCGAGAGAGTTTCCAAATAATAAATGCTCGACTAGGGAAAAACATTTATTTATTTTTCAGAGGGAGTTTATATAAGTCCTATAGAATTAAGTCGAGTATCAAACCTAACTCCCTTTTTCTCTTCATAATCTTCATAGAAGCTTGGGGGTAACGTTTCTTGGTATCTCTTTGAAGGATATTTCGGGTTGTATCAGCCATTGACATCAAACAAGACAATTTACTCGTCAAACGACCCTCTCTCTCTTTCTCCCTCTAACTATCTCTCTATCTTCCACTTTATGTTTCCTGAGTCGTTCCATCCAGTCTCCGAACGTTTCACTACCTTCCAAGTCTTTAGGAAAACGGGACGCGGTTTTTCGTGGTTTAGGATGGAGGGTAGTTGAAAATAGACACTCATGTCAGCCGTACCGAGATAGAACATAGAAAAAGAAAGAGAAAGAGAAAGGGAGGGAGAGAGTTTTGGAGGAATATAGGGAAAGTATATAGTTGACGAGAGCACTCAGCAACTCTGGAAAGAGAAAGAGAGAAAAAGAGAGATCCATTCTCTCGGAAAATGGCTCACGTTGTACAACGAATCCAGTACTACTCCTCGTTGGAACACCAACTCGAGCTACCCCTCTCCTTTCCACCCTTCTTTCTCATTCTCGTGATACAACACACGGGTAGTAAAACGCGAGGAAAATACACCGATGGATGGGCACAATGCTGATCGAGACCGTGCCATTAACAGGCACGCCTGCCGTTCAAGAGCATCGAAAAAAATCCTCTCGCGATAACAAAAATTCAATTCTTTATTTTTTTTTTTTTTTTTAGTTTTTTAATCCTCATCCGCTTATCTATTCATCTCCTTTTATCTAGATTACTTTTTTTTAATCTATATTTGTTTTTTCTTTATCTTATTTTTATATTTCTCAGTTAGTCACTATAAAATTGCAATTCTTTAGTTCGTTGTACAATACTATTCCTACTTCATACGTATATATACTTTTGTTGGTACATATGTAGTGTATATCCATACATGTGTGTATAATAAATGTGATTCAGATAGGAAAAGAACGATTTAGGATTTTTCGAGTCTGACTCCATGGCGCCTTCGCGAATTTAAGACTCGTTTTGGCATCCTACTACGAATACTTTTCATAGTAACTTCCTCAGTCGTCCTTTATCACCTTCTCTCGTTTCCTATTTCCTATCGTACATTGTACGACTTTTATAAATAGTACAGTAACCCCGAAATGATTCCAAAAGATTTTTCGTACTAACGGTAACCAATGTTATTTATAATATCGATCAATAATTTTCTCCGAGATAAATTTGATCGAAATAAAAATAAAAACCAAAAAAAGAATAGATACAAACGTTGAAAAATAAAATATTATTTTTATTTACAATTATTGTTCGTATAAACAATATCAATTGTATGAAACGTCGTAATTTATTGCAAACGATTAAAGATTCGGTGTAAATCGTGTAAATCTTTCTTTTTAATAATATTGCAATAAATAAAAAAATGTTTCTTGAACAAACAAAATACAAGAGAATATGAACGAATTGAAATTCTTAAAATTAAAAATGAGAATGAAAGAAAAAAAATGAGAAACAATATTATATAAGGGAAAAAATATTTTAAAGTTTATACGAATATTTGAAAAATTTGTCTGATAAGAATAAAATAGAAAGAGAGAGAGAAAGAGAAAAATAAAGATAGATAGACAAATATTAGATCGATGAAGGACGAACGACCTCATGGCGCCGAGGCAAGCTTTTAGTGCTCGTTGAGACGCGCCGACGTTCAATGCCCACTCTCTACAATAGAAAAGAAAAAGAATGATAAAGAAAGAGAGAGGGGGTGAATAGAGGGAGAGAAAAAGAGAAAGAGAAAGAGATTGAAAGAATTTCGTCGTGGTTTCTCTCGTCGTAGCATCTGTACTACCAGCAAATCGAGATGTAACTTCGCGAAATGTCCCCTGGACTGAGTCCAAACGTAGCCACTAGCTATGTAACTTCCACTAAGGTTTTATATGTCACGTCGATATCTCTACGAAACGTTCTTTTATTTTTCCCCTCTTTTCTAAAATTTCAACGGCATATATATACCAAAACTTTTTTCATTCGTTATACTCTGAACTTTAACTATTGTTTTGTTTTCTTTCCGATTTTTTTTATTTTTTATTACTACAATCTTATTATATGATACAACCCATACCCCAAGGATAAATAAATAAAATTATTAATAAAAGAAAAATCAATAGAGTATATTTTAAACGTTGATAGAATAATTTTTTCTTTTTTGTTTAATTTTAAAAAGAATACTAGATTTGAAGTTACAAATGGGTGATCTATTAAATCTACGTTAATTGGAATATATTATTATTTTTATCATTTTATTTTATAAGTAGTATCGATAAAAAAAAATAAAAAATCAATAAGCTGTAATAGATATGAATTTTTTGTTTTTTTTGTTTTAACAAAATAAATTAAGTTATCTATTATAGAATTTTTTAGTTTGATCTACTAAAATATATGCAATCTTAGATATTTTATTTTTAGTAGATAAAATAATACTTTTATATATTTGCAAAACCCCAATAATCAATAACCAAGTTGCAGTTGAATGTAAAAATGATAAATAAAAAGTCGTTTAATCAATGTAATCAGTATAATCTTGAACAGACAACACGATGGAAGAAAAACGAATAAGTTTTTGGTATGGTCCGACAGAAATTTGGAAATTCTCCAAATTTGTCGTGTTGCAAAGTACACAACAAGAAAAAGAGAGAAAAAGAGAGAAACAGAGAGAAAGAGAAGCTCTTCTCTCACGCGTGAGAATGAAATTCGGTTTACTACAAAACTTATTGTCCATGTTGTTGTAATCCGTATATACATACAAACGTAACAAACACGCACATTCGCAAACGGACAATTCGTGAAATTAGCGCTACATTCACAAATTAATGGAATTCAAATAGCGTCCGGATGTAGAACGAACAATTTATAGGAATATTTACGATGTGAGGTACGATTTATCTAAATAATTAACGCACTGTCGACGATAATTATTGTACCAGCTGGCTTCCATCCGAAATAATTTACTACGTCGATCAATCTCCGAGAAGATTTATTAATCAAATTCTAACGTTTCTCTCTCTCTCTCTCTCTCTCTTATGCTCTGTATTTAAACTATGTAATTATTAAACAACAAAATTAAATAAATATTATCTTTAATTATGACTAACAAGCGATTGATATGTGATATTTTAGTATTAAATGTTCCAAAATATCTTTCATTTTATTATTAATATCATTTCGTTTTATTTTAAATCATAAAATCAAGTGAATATCTAATTAATTAAACAACGCAATCAAATAAACGTATGAGAAACTTAATGAGATTCAAAAATATGAACCCTTCAAAAAAAAACCGTTCCTAATTATTTTATCACGAAATTAATTAATTACGTAAAATCCTTACAACCAACGTAACGTATCCTCACATTTAAAAGATCTTTTAATCAACCATTATATGATCACGTAATGATAATGAAGATGACGTCAACTGATATCATACGTAAAATTTGAAAAGGTAAACAAATTTTGGGAAAAGATAAAAATCTTACAGCACCGCGATAGCAATCTCGTTTGGTTTTTGTGTATAAAATCGTGAGATAAATTCTGTCAGTTCTTTCATGTTCTATCTCTATCTCTGTCTTTCTCTTTATCTCATTTTCCCCTGTGGTATGTAGAAATGTGAAAAATCGCCAAGAGTGTTCCCTATGGTATGCAACGTTATACTTATGATTTATTCATAAGTCCGCTAAATGTACTCGACTCTCTCAAATCGAATAGGTATTTATTAAGGTAACAGGCGCCATTTGAAATAGTACAGTGACGTTTCGTAAATCGCAAGGACGATTTCTAACTCTCGATCGTTAAAGTTAAAGGTACTACTACTACTACAACTACGATCGTTTCGAAACGTTTCGAAATTGTCTATCCAATATGTAGTAGTAATAATAGTAGAAGTAAAAGTAATAGTAGTATAGTTGTATTTGTAGTAGTAGCAGTAGTAGAATGTGCAGCGTAAAGATCGTCGACGATAAATTTCTAAATCGTAGAATCTCTTCTTCAATTCTTTTCTTTTCTTTTTGAAAGAAATAGAAATAGATAAATAAAACGTACAAATAGAAAATACGTTATCGATCGTTTTTCAAAGTATATATATATATAGATTCTTATCATTTATGCCAAGGGTGTTTCAAAATATACTAATTTAGGTATTCTAAAATAAGACAAATTATTCATACAATTGTATGTCCAATATTATTATATTTTCATTCTTATAACCACCTGAAATCATCCCTGGAGGTATATTCAAGTATTTTAAAAACACTTTTATGTATCAATTTTTATCGAATGCTCTGGAAATTTCTCTCTCTTTCTCTCTCTCAGTTTTCTTTTATTGTTCCTTGAAATAAACGAATATTACATGTACGAACATAAACGTACACACTGTTGGCAAAAAATTCAAAATTATCACATAGAATTCAGAGAAATATAATTTTTGTGTGTTTGTCTAAGAAATTAATGATAGTCTGGCATATTCTGGTCATACTAGTGATTAGTTTTTCAGGTGTTTCTTATTGAATATTTATCCCCATCCTTCTTGTAGAAATTGCTAAAATTATTCAAATAAGAAAATTCAATTCCAAACATATTACCATAAACTGATAATTGACTATACTAGTGTATTACAGATCTAAAAAAAAGGTATGTTGAAATCTCTTAAAATGTAATTCAATTAATAAATAATTCTTAACTTTTGGCTGATAACGTACAAATATAAACGACTGGAATAAATAAGTATGACATGATTAAATTACTCGATGGTATTTTTTGTTTCGATTTAACAGCAACCATGTAGAAAACGACCAAATTCTATGATATCGAGCGTAACATTTGTTTACCACAAATCCCATAAAAATATTTCATAATCGTTCTCGATGTATCGTTTACTTAATGATTCTCTTACACGTATATATAAACATACGAACATACGCACAGGTATGTATACGTGTTAGTGAAGTACCGCACGCGAACAAAAATCGAGTCATCTACGATTTCTTAGCACCGTAGGTAACACGACGTACTCTCTTAGCCTTGGGGTGTTCTTTGTTATAAAATCCATCGAGACGTTACGCCGGAAAATGTCTTACATACAATGTATCTCGAGAAGAGGGAGAGTAGTAGTGGGTGGTTTAATGGGGTGGCTGAAAAACGAAAAGTATACAAAAGTAGAGTTGAGGGTACCATCGTGAGAATTTCTTAGCTATACACTCGCTTGTATCTTTATGATACGTTTATGTATATATATCTGTGTGTGTATGTGTATGTATGTATTGTCGAAAGTACGCGAGTCATGATTTACGGCGTTTCGTAGCTGATCGATGCACGAGAGTTCGCTTTTGCGATCTATCTCTCTTTATCTGCCACTTTCTATGATAAAAAGAAAGAAAGAAAGAAAGAAAAAAATAGAGAAAGAGAGAGAAAGAAAGTGAGAAGGAGAAAAGGACGGCGAAGAGGTGAAATAGGATGGGATGGGATGGGGGTGGTTGGATGGGGATTAGAGGTGGGGACAACGGAAAGGAGGCACCCTTTCGCTAGCGATACACAAAAGCCTCGTGCCCGTCAGCAAGGCATCGTAATGATTTCATCCGAGGCTAAAACGAACGAACGAACGAACGAACTAGAATGAGAACAAGAAGGAGAAAGAAAGAGAGAGAGAGAGAGAATTCGAAGCGCCTTGGAAGACAGGAATTGATAGATTTCTCTCTTTTGTGAGCCTCGAAGCCATGCAAATATTGAACCGAAAGCACAGGGCTCCTTAAAGCACTCTACCCCTTTTCCTCTCTCTCTCTCTCTCTTACTCTACGTTTCTCTTCCTTTAACCTTTCATCGCTTTAAATAGAGAAAGAGAGAGAGCTAACGCGCCTAAGTCGAGTGGATTTCCGCTTTTCCCTTCGCGTCACCTTTTACACATTCGACGTCTTGAACGATAACTCTTGCGTTCGACCTTTTTGTTCCTCTCACAAGTCAGCTCTTCCACAACCTTTCCCTTTTGTTTCTCCCTTCGAATACTCTTGTTCTCTCTTTTTCTTTCGCAAATACACTCTCTCAATTTCATACACTTTCTCACTCTAATACCCACCCCTCTCTAGCACATATTCTCTTATTCTCTCACATTTTCTCATTCTCGCATACTTTCTTAACGCCACACTAACACATACATACACACTCTCTTTCTCTTTCTTTCTCATTCTTATACACCTTCTCACTGTCATACATATTCTCTTATTCTCATACATTTTCTACTATCAACACACGTAAATTCTCATGCATAAACTCTCTCTTTCACAAACACTAACTTTATCGTTGTCACACATACACAAACTAACACTCTACTTCTCTCTCTCTATTATTTTTTTTATTTCTTTCTTCTCTTCGTTCTCTGTTTCTTTTTCATTCATTCATTCATTCATTCATTCATTCTTTCTCTCTCTCTCTTATTCTTTGATTTTCAACTGCTCAATCCTTTCGACGAATATCAGCCAAACCGATGAAGCTCTCTCGCAACTATCTCGGTGCTACCAGGAAAACTTCTACCTTCTATTCCCACCGAAAAGTAACGAAACGCCAAAGGCGATGTGCAGAAACGTAGAGAGAACGATTCTTCGCTTCTCGCGACTTTACCATTTACCTGAGAGGAAGAAAAATAGAGAAAGAGAGAGAGAGAAAGAAACAGGATGGTAGGGATGACCCGTCTCTCAGCAAAATCCTGAAGATAATCCTTCCCCCCACATTCTCTTCTTGTTCGATTTACGTCGCTCCACGCTGAACCCTAGAACGACCGAGTGTAGATCAGCTCATGGGATTTCCACAGACACGATCCTAACTCACTTCTCGACGAAAGAGAAATCGAGAGATGGGAAGCAAAAAAGAAAGAGAGAATTATGCAATTAAAAATACTATTCTACGTTTCGTATGCAAATTAAGAGAGAGAAAAAATTATTTATGCTTTTTTCTTTTCTTTTTTTTTCCATATTTATAAAATCAAAAGTGATACGTGTGCGAGCGAATTTATTGCAAGTAAATAAAATTTCATATCTACCATTATTCCATGAATAATATTATTGAACGCGACAATGTCTTTTCTACTTGAAATTAAATTTGAAAGAAAATATCGGAATGAAAAAAAAGTACTCATAATTGTATTTATGTAATTGGAAGTGTTTAATGTTCTTATATCTTATGTCATCTTCCATTAATGTTAATTACTTTTAGACGACAATTTGTTGCAGATTTTTAATTAAAGTTTGAATAATATTAAAGATATGGATATTGTGCAGTTAGTTGCAAAGAAATATAAATGTAGAAAAGTAATGTGATATATTTCATCTTTAAGAGTTTAAATAATAAATAATAGATTTTCTCTCTGGTACAACCAATTCAGATGTTTAGAAGACTAGTAATTATACTTGATAAAGTCCACAATCGTGATGAGTTCAAATAATGGTATATCTAATGTTATGCCTAAGAAATAACAGAATATCGTCTGTACTTTAACAGTTAACGTTGTATATGGGTTAAGTTATTACGATGTTTAAAGAAAGCACCTGAAACAATAATAATAATGATTTTACGTAACTTAGATTTAGTACAACATTGTTAACTTCGAATACAATTGTTATAGAATTTTTATACTTTATTTTGATTTTATTTTAAAATATCAAAACGTTATATGACAGGATTTAATAACGTTTAGTTTAATTATAATATTTTCAAATTTATTATTGTTAAATTATTATAGTATATATATATTATATTCAGAAAACTAACTCATCTGTTATTACATCCTGTCGTATGACACAAGAATTTTAAGATTACAATGACTCGATCACAATTTTAATAGATTTTACTTCTTCAACAGTGTTCAGCATCCTGTGGTACCGGGTTTAGAAGGAGAAGTATCGAATGCAGAGATGGAAACGGTCTGATTTCAACTGGCTGTGATCCCTTAGAACGACCACGAGCCGAACAAGAATGCAAAACTAATGTGGCATGCAGCATGTGTAAGTTCAAATGTTATATAAATAACAGAACATTCAAAATTGGACTTTGTAAAATTTTTTAAATAAATATATTCACAAAATTTGACATTAAAGTTAGGGTTTTAAAGAGAATTTTTTAATAAATAAATTAACAAAAATCGATTGCAATCATATTATCAAAAAAAAAAAACATGATTACTTTATAAAAATATTAAATGATTATGATTATGATATTTCAAAGATGGTGAAGATTTAACTCAACCATTGATGCAACCGTATCCACCACCACCGGTGCCAGAAAAATTGATCGACCAACCAATCCCATCTGAATCAACGTAAGTAATAAATATTACAAGATATAAAAAAAGAACTATACACATACACATATATCTATCTATCTCTCTATCTATCTATCTGTCTACCTATCTATCTATCTATCTATCTATCTTTCTATCTATCTATTTTTATCTATCTATTTATTATATTCCGTAGATCGAGCCACCGAAAACTTTTAATTGCATATCGATGTGTTCTCATAGAGCTTTATCGTGCTTATTCGTATTTATGTATACGCGTGTATATGTTCATCCCAAAGTATATTTGTATTACTATTAGTGATACAGACCCCCGAACGAATTTAAAACACAGCATTCATTTCTTTATGTCAATTGGTCTGTTCCGACAGATATACGATCTACTTTGCCTGTGGCTGGTTATATCTGAGGTATCCTATTACTGTGTCTCTTTCTGTCAATTTATTTCATTGTTTCTTTTATAACTCTTTTTATTATTTATTGATCCTACATTTATTTCTATTTCTTATCTTTTTCTCTCTATTCTTATATTTTACATTTTTTTTATTTCCCTTACTTAAACTACTTTTTTAACACTCTTTATCCATCTGTCAGTCTATTTCTATATAGCCGCTATTTATTGGATCAATATTAATAATAAAATATCAATTTTTAAGATAAATGATCGGTATTACTATAATTTCAAACGAAAAGGATAATAAATAAAATTTTCAAAGATAGTTTGTATTTATATATTAAAATAATGTAACCTTGATACAATCCTGATACAAACCTACCCCTTTTATAAGAATATACACATTTTTATTTATACTGATCATTTATTTTACAAAATATATATAAACATCTAAAAATATTGGCTAAATAAATAGAAGTATCTATCTCTATCTCATTCACTCTTATTCTCTCTCTCTCTCTCTCTCTCTTTCTCTTATCTAAGCTCTCCTTGATGTTCCCAAAGTATTTCTATATTAAATTATAGTAGAAATTCATTCATTCATTCATTCTTTCTTTCTTTCTCTCTCTCTCACTCTCTCTCTCTCTCTTTGGGTTATGTTCCCCTTCTCCCACCCCCAATTTAATTGTCTTTTTCTTTCATAGTTGATCCTATGCACGTTTTGTCGATTCACAGCCATACTGAAGTGCTGTTAATGCTTCCTTCTTTTACTCTCTTTTTTTTTTCTTTCTTCTTTCCACCCCTTTCTTTTACAAAGCGATCGAAGTAATTAATTGCGTTGAAAGATCATTAATCTCTCGCATAATCTCACGTCTTTGTTCGATCCATCCCTTATTTTCTCTCTCTCTCTCTCTCTCTTTTCTTTTATTTATTTTCTTCTTCTTTTTTCATCATCATTTTCACCATCTTTCTAGTTAGCTCTATTGTATTCCCTAATATACTCTACACGCACATACATATACATACATACATATACATGTATACATGTGAGCTTTGCATGTGCCTAAAAATTCCTTTTTCTAAATGATCATTCTTTATTCTTACGATAAAACTCTTCTTCTTCGTGCAACTAGCTTATCTCGAAAAGTTTCTTCTGCAAAGATAAAAATTAGAATTTTCTTCTTCGAGAGTGAGAGAGAAAAAGAGAGCAAAGAAATTTACAAACAAACAAACAAACAAACAAATAAAATAAAATAAAATAAAAAAGAAAATATTATAGTAAGTAGTACAGAGAGAAAGAAAAAAAAGAAAAGAAAAGAAAAAAAGTAAAAGAACTACGTCTCTGCTCGTGTCTATCTGGAAAAAGAAAAATCAAGTCAAACGATGTAACTAGCTTCCTTCCTTCCTACGATGGAAATCGTTAAATAATAAAAAAAAAGAACAAAAATATACTTGTGTAAAAAGATTAATTATTCAATTAATCCATAAAGCGCAAATTACAAAAAGACTGTCATCAAGTAAAATAGTTATTGATTGATACGCTTAAGAAAGACTAAGAAAGAAATCAAAAGAGAGAATGTGTGTGTTAGAGAGAAAGAGAGAGAGAGAGAGAGAGAGAGAAAGAAAAAGGGTAGTACTCACGGATGTAAGTTTCAATGAGCTGATCGAGCTCTCTGAATAGACGACTGAGACGGGCGAATGGAAGGCGTGGTTTTAAGTGCTCCTTCGATAAAAAAAAAAGAATAATAAAAAACGATGGAAAATATATGCTCCCGTGGTAATCGATGATGGAAAGTACCCGAGCACCTTCGACTGGTAAGAAAAGAAAATTCGACGATTTTTACGAAACTGGTAGTAAAGAATTATAAGATGGTTCTCGAGGCGAAGGGGGTTAAAATATAAAATGAAATTTGATCGGTAAATTACGTTTTTGATGCGAATTGATCTCCCACCTCGGGCTCTCAAAGAAAAATACAAAAAAAAAGTATGGAGAAATAGTTGTTAATTGAATAATATGAAAAATAAAAAAATAAAAAACATAAGAAAGAGAAAGTGGAATAAGAAAAGAAGAAGAGGAAAAAAGAAAAGAATGGGGTAAAAAAAAGAAAACAAGAACCATTGTGAGAGGACCAATCCACATTAGTTTGCGTTTAGTAGTTGTTGATTGAATTTCATTTTTTCGTTAATCGTTCATTTTATCATTAAATAAATTTTTTCTTCACTATTCATGCAATTCTAATGAATAGGATTTCTCGATCAAAGAGAAAAATATTTACATTAGAAAATTTCTCAGGTTCATCGCAGAGGAATGGTCACCGTGCAGCGTAACCTGCGGAGAAGGGATACGCAGTAGGGAAGTTCACTGCAAGATATTCCTCGAGTTCAGTCGTACGATGGCCAATTTACCAGATATACAATGTTCTGGACCAAAACCTGAAGAGACGGAGAAGTGCGTGATGGAACCTTGCGGTTTGATAGAAAATAGTTTACCGTATGGGATCGACACTGTTGGGGATAGCGGATATGCCGAGTCCAGTTTGACGGATTCCTACAAATCTTCAGTTAGTTCTGGAAATGGTGGGGGAAGTAGTTTAACATCTGGTAGTGCCAGTGGTTACGAAAGTGGCATCAAAGTGGCCCCAGGAAGAAACGTGCAAACCACTTACTCCTGGAAGGAAACAGGTTACACGCCTTGTAGCGCTACTTGCTTAGGAGGTAAAGTCTTGTTTTATATATATGTATGAGTATATCGATCGAAGACTTCTGCTTTACAATCTTATCTTGTGTTTCTCCTCCCTTCCTTCCTTCCTTCCTTCCTTCCTTCCTTCCTTCCTTCCTTCATTCCTTCATTCCTTCCTTCCTTACTTCCGGTTACTACCTTACTTCCTTACACACACATACACACAATATAATACCACCTTTGAACATAGGATTGCTTCAAAAGGATAACACAGAGCAGCATCAACACGCATATTCATCTTCCTTCCTTCCTTCCTTCCTTCCTACCCAACCTCCCTCTATTTAGTAACAACATTCCTTTATCTCTTCGTTATTTCAAGACCCTGAATTTTATTAGATCCTATTAAGACAATGTGACCCATTTGCGAATAATGAGATTAGTAAAAGCTTACAATTAGAACGTTATGTTAAATCGCAAGTAGTAATGGTCGACTTTGGTCAGACCATATTTGATCTTAACTACTTATTATTAAAATAGACTAATTTAAATTTAAATTAGTATTTAATATTGTGAACATAAAATTTATTTTAAAAGAAAAATTTTTTAGAACGATCTAATATTGGATTCCATATACGGAATTTGATTTATATAAATTATTTAAAAAATAAGAATATATTTAAAAAATAAAATACTTTAAGAAAGCAATCAATTAGTGTATCGAACGGGATTACTAAAGATTACTAATCCGATAAATGTTCATCCCAACTGGCTAATCAAAGCGGTCGATTTAACGGCGTCGTGCTATTAGCAATCCTCTGTTGGAAACACTATCCGACGATTCAATTAGCCAAAATCAATTGGATGAAAAGCGTTCAGTACGACGCCGTACGCGCGATCCTAGACGAGGATCATGTATTTAACCCTAAAACGAAGTATACGTTGACCTATATTTTCTTTGACTTTATTACAAATGATTCTAGGCGTGCAAGATTTAATAATAAACTGCATACGAGATGATACTGGAAAAACCGTGACTCCGTTACTCTGCAGTGTGGAAACTAAACCGGAAGCGAGAATCCGAACTTGCAATGATCACCCATGCCCACCTAGGTAAATAAATTTATTTACATTTATTTTTATTTGATATTAAATAATATTAAAGGAAAAGTATTAATTATTGTACGTAGTATATTTGTAGTATTATAAATATAACGTGTTAGTGATAACTTTTATTAAATGAAGTTATACGGCTATTATCTATTAAAGAAGATATGTGTATTAAGTTTTAAACAATTCATTAAAAAATCAAGCGTTGGCTTACCTTTGCAATAATAAATTGAACGCAAAATAGTTCATAATAAAAAATTAACATATTACCACTTGGTATGTTAATGCATAACACTGTACAAATGATTGTAATAATATTATTAGCTTCGATATAAATTGAACTTGTATTGTAATTATTTAGTGTCAGAGGATGTAACCAATGCATTGTTATGTTAAACCACAGGTGGAGATATAGCGAGTTCTTACCCTGCATGAGCCCCTGCGGTATTGGCATTCAAACTCGCGATGTCACATGCATACACGAGGTGGCACGAGGAATCAGTAATACCGTGACGGTACCAAACCATATGTGCCCGCAGCCACCACCAGCAGACAGACAATACTGTAACGTGTTGGATTGTCCGGTCAAGTGGAGCACGGGAGAATGGGGAGAGGTACTTTCTCTAAATATATACACATATATATACATATTTTTAACCGGATACAATTTATTCGATTTTACATACGTGTTCCAATTTATTACAAATATTTGTAATTTCTAATTAATGAGACCATACATAAATAAATGATGAAAATTTCAAATTTCTGCCGAATACTAAATTAAATTCTTTGTGCTCTGCGTATATGTGTGTGTATATATATATATATATATATATATATATATAAAAGAGAGAAAGAAAAAAGAGAGAGATAAATAGAGACTAACCGCATGACCTTCTCCACATTGGTCTCGTGTCTGAACCTCGATTATTCGCAGTGTTCCAAAAGTTGCGGTGGAGGGGTAAAGAGACGAAACGTGACCTGCGAGCAAATAATGGCACTGGGTCGCAAACAGAGACGGGAAGAAAATAAATGCCCACCGCAAAAGCCATCCTCCGAAAAACCGTGCAACACGAAACCGTGTCATGAGATGGACATGAACGTGCAACCAATCATTCTTAGTCAAAATTCTACGTATAATCAGTCGGATCTGAACGAGAAAGTTGATCTGAAAATAGGCGGTATTGCTAGGATATTTCAAGGGACTGCCTTTATCAAGATTAGATGTCCCGTTAAAAAATTCGATAAGTAAGGAATGATACTATTTTGTTTTCCTTTGAAATCTAATGTGATATTTTTGTATATAGAAAAGTTATATATAATTTGGTTATTTTCTATTACAGAGCACAAATTATCTGGATGAAGGATGGCAAAGAATTACGAAGGACGAAAAAATATAAGATCAACAAAAAGGGTGCACTCAAAATCATGGACATCAACACGTTCGATGGTGGAGTTTATGCTTGCGTTGGTAAGTCATTGATTAAATTACCATTACTGAATGGCCTGGAAAGTTCGTAACGATTAATATTCGTAATATTTATTAAATATTTTTCTAAAATTGTTTTTTCAAAAATTCTTAACGATGTAGAGAAAAAAAATATAAAATATTATTTGATATGAATTTCCTAGCAAATCAATAATAACAACTGTATTATGTTTTAAACATTGTTTATCATATTTAAAGCATCCCTTTCGCGAGCTGAGACACGTATATTTGTGAAGTTACGCTCGAAAGAACAGATAAGCAGTGAGGAATATCTACGACTTGGTAATTCCGTACAACTTCAAAGAAATGCTAATCTAGATTCGGCGCCAGCCAATTCCGGTGAGAACCTTTACACCGATCGTGCAGGTATAAACGATTCCTTCTCGACGAACTTAAATTATTTTGATTATAATAATATTTAACTAAACAAATATAAAATAATAAATATAAAAATGTTCATTGCGTTTTCTCTACTAGCCGCTTATGGTAATCACTTTGTTCCTATCGATGGAGAAGACCTAAGCCACGAACGAGCGGTTCCGAGTAAACCAACGAGAAAACCACAGCACAAAAGACAAAGGACCAGTCCAACCCCACCAGATTCAACCATGATGCACAAAGAGCATACTATAACCTCTTTGAATCAGGTACTTATATACATTCATACATAACTTATTGTATTTCAAATATCAAATGTCTATAATAATCAAAATTATTCCTATTATTTAAATTTCATTTAATTACAATAATATAGAAATTGTAACTAATCTACGCATGGTAGTATACGTATTACTGTCCATTAATATAGAAAATCTTCTTTCTCTCTTTCTCTTTGCCTGCTCTCTCTCTCTCTTTTAATGGATTTTAAAATTCAACTTTATAACGTCAGCCCGGATATCATGAATCCGTAGAATCAACACCAACGTCCGGTGCAACTAGTCTGATGCCTCACCTCAGTTATATCATTTCGAGCATAAAGGTGAGGTTGTACTATAGTGCTTGACGACACGGATTGTACGGACTCTTTCGATATTATTTTCCTAACTTTGTCTAATGATTTATCAAAATTGTTTTACATTGAAATTATTACATCACAAGTAACTATTTTTTTATTTTTTGTAGGCCTATTGGCCATTCCAAAGTAACACAGGTTCCAGTAGAAGTCACAGAACAGCACCAGTTACTTTCATCGATGATACTCATAAGGAAATTTCAGTGGCAACTAAACGTACAACGCCCGACAGAAAAACTGGTCTAAGGTATCACAATTTTGAGGAGGACGATTTCGAAGATTTGTATCGAAACACAGCCATTCCTGACGATGTTCTTGAACCAGGCGAGGAAAGAATATTCATCAATGTTGATCCCTACGATCTAGACTCAGCCATATTTGGTATAAAACAAGAAGAAGATACTAATAAACAAACGTCTAACTTATCAGAGAAAAAAAATTCACCGAGTGTTATGAAATCAGACATGGATTATGTCGAGGAATCTTTGAAAAATGTTAAAAGACATTGGCAGGATGCTGCGAAACATCACAAAAATGATAGTTTCAACGATTATTCTGACGGGACGATCAACTCAGCAGGATCCTCGGATAATATTGGATTAGAAGTTTATTATATTCAGGATTCTACCACGAAAAATGTTGCTTCTTCTTTAGCAACGAATGAAGAAAATACATCAACTCGTACAATTCCATCAACGAATCTCGAAGATACTGAAATTTCAACGAAGATCTTTAATTATAAAAACGATAATAAATCAAATACGAATGATTCGATCTACGTAGACGAATTAGAAAAACGTCGAGCTAATGATTTCAACGAGGATCGTATTATTTCATCAACTAGATCTTTAGAAATTGAAGAAATTCATGAAAATTCAACAACGATAGAAGAATCAACGTTACCTAGTATTGAACACGTTGATTCCAAATCGACCGAACAAATCACAAAGGAATTATCTCATAGACCTGATCGAGGTAACTCAAGGGTGACTTCAAAGGGAACTCTGATGGATATATTTACGACGACTGATAGCATGAGGAAAACCGATTCTATAATTGGTTCGATTGGTGGTTTTGGTAAAAAAAATTTTACAAATAAAATTATTTTCTATCTGAAAAGATACTTGATTATTTGATTAAATTTAATTAAAATATTTATTTTTCTATTATTACAGATAATACAGAAGACCTGGTCTTCGAATGGGTGACAACTAATTGGTCGGATTGTTCCCAAACTTGTGGGGGTAGTGGTTTCCAGGTAAATTAATAAAATAAAATCGAAAACTATTTTATGGTAAAAATTGAACACTGTTAACAAGAATTTAAAAAATATTTTAGATGCGTGGTGCACAATGTACGATGCGTCCAATAAAATCGGGAAATTCAAGCCGTGCACCACCGAGAACATTGATAGGTGCAAATTTATGCGAAGACGCAGGACATCCAATGCCACAAAAAGTAAGACCTTGTGGAATTGAAAGATGTCCACAATGGCATACAACTGAATGGACGAATTGCGAATCTTCGAGGTGTTTTAATTGGAAAACGGCCATGCAAAGGCGAGATATTAGTTGTCGATTGATCGAGGAATTGGAAGATGGCGGACAAAATATTACTCAATTAGATTCGAATAAATGTGACGAAGCAACTAGACCTTTACAAAGGCAGGAATGTTATAATGATGCTTGTAAAGGTGTATGGAGAGTAGGTGAATGGTCTGAGGTAATTTAATCAAATTTATTTAAAAATGAGGTTTACGAAAATTTTTAGAAAATATAAGAAAAAGAAAATAATTTCATAAATTGTATTTTTTAGTGTATTGCATCTTGCGAAAAGGATGGTATAAAGTATAGGATACTTCAATGTGTATGGTATGGAACAAAAAAACCAGCTGGTAACGCGTGCAGAGATTTACCAAGACCACCAGTAATGAAAACGTGCAAAGGTCCACCTTGTCCTCAATTTCCAGGTGTTATCTTACTATGATAATACCCTTAATTCATTTGCAATAATTCGTAAACAACAAATACCTAAATAAAATCCGCATAAATATTGCTTATAAAATTCGGTTATGTTAGTGCATTAAGAAAAAATAAGTAATAATTAAATATTAATAAATTAAATAATAAAATATTAAAAATCGAGTTTATTTAGTTAAGCGTCATTGATTTATAAAATTTAGTTGTTTATTTATAATTGTAATGCAAATGAATTAAAAATGATTATATTTTTAAATAGATTTCAAATAAAAKAAATAAATGTTTGTTTTTAATATTTAATCGATTATTTTATTATATTTTATATTTTTTGTTTTATTTTACAGATGACTGTAAAGATCAATCGCCATTATGCAACAGAGTGAAATTTATGAACATATGTAAAGTGCAGTTTTATCAGAAGCAGTGTTGCGCGTCTTGTCGTCATCGTTAGCTCGAAGAAAGTGCGATCTTATGTGAAGTGCGGTGTGATGAAAAATCAAGGAGAAGATGATGATGATGATGATAATGATGAATGATGATGATACGATGATAACGATAACGATATACAGTAAGCGATGAAATACGGTTTTCAATCACGAAGAGATAAGAAAAAAATATATATATATCAAACAAAATATTTCAATCTCCATTCGTGATTTTTTTTATTAAACCGTTTCGCGAAGAATCTTATGATTAACTATCGTTAGAACAAAAAAATTATTATGCCGCCGTTAAAGAAGACTTGCAAGAGAAAAGAGCAGAAAAAAGAAAGGGCTTCGTTAAAATAATTCCATCTCTAAGCAAAACTATGGGAGAACAGTGAAATGAGAAAAAAAGTTGAATAAAAGTAATAATAATAATAATAAGAATTAAAAAAAAAAAAAATTAATAAAATAAAATAAATGAAGTAAAATTAAAAAATAAAATAACAAAAAAAAAAGTAATAAAAAAAGAAAAACGAGATCAAAGAGCTTTCTCGTTTTGATGTTGATTGGATAATATTACGATGTAACGCGCTCACGATTATGTACTCTCAAAACAGTATCGACCAAGTTTTTATGTTCTTACGCGATTATGTTTATTCTCTTGTAGTTATTAATTAAAGCAAACAAACGTCAGAGGAATATAACAGCGTCGAGTATCGCGTTCCGCGAATGAGTGAAAAATAAATTCATTTTGAGAAAGATAAAAAAAGAAAAGAAGGAAATTAAACAAAATTAAATATAACAAAATATAAAATAACATTTTTAATAATAATAATAATAATAATAATCAGAATAAAAAGATGAACGGACACACACATATATATGCATTTTCGTAGACACACACATATACACAAACGCGCACAGATAAAAGAAATAAATAACAGTCATACAAACAAATACAGACAGATGAACACTAAACGCAGAAAAGAGCTGAAAATATCCTCGTTTCGTCCTAATTAAGCTATAATTTGTTGAACCACGTGTACGTTACGTGTACAGTTTGGCGCGAATCCTAATCGCGCATACTCTTGTGCCCTAGAAAAGAAATGGAAACGTGGAATTCGTCCAAAAAAGTTGAAGGTATATCTATATTGTTAAAGTTCAATGAGAAAGAGAGAGAAAGAGAAGTTGAGAGAGATTGTGAGAAATTGTGAGAGAGTGAGAGAGAAATGGCAAAAAGTTTCATTAACGCGTTTTCGAAAAAAAGATGATGATTATTCGCGTTAAATGTGCGATTGATAAGTATGTTATTAAAGTTTGTCAATGTTGATGTTTGAATCGCACGGCTTTAATAAACGGAAACACTAATTTTAATAACGGAAAAGTAAAAATCGGATATAAAAAAAAAATATTAAAGAAACTACGTATATTAAGTACCCATCCGCCTCTTTTCTTATCCTATCCACCCCGCTTCCCCTACAATCTAAACCCAAAACTACTCTTATTCTTCAACTTACTTCCCTCACCCCCTCGAATAATGAAAAGAGTCGGCGCAACAAGAACACACGTTCGTAACGGGTTTATTTTTTTACCATTTTCTTATCAAGCACAATCAAAGCTCCATTAGTTTCGATAAAAAAAGAAAAGAAAAACGAACGCGGGAAAAAAGGATGGAAGGAAGGAAGGAAGGGAGGGAATAAAAAATAAAGTAAAAATAAAACACGAGAGAAAATTATTTCCTAAAACTGAGACGCTATTTCGATTATATTTTAAGACTTTATAATAATAATAATTATTATTATTATTATTAATACTGGAATATAATATAAGCACCGATATAATATTTTCCTTTTCCTCTTTCAAAACCCTCTTGAAAAAAAATTCCTTTTGCGAGTACATTCCGATTAGCGTCCATAGTTTTTTTTATATATTTTATTATATTTTATTTTAAATTTTTGCTATACATATATAAATACATATATGAATATATGAGAAAAAGAAGAAGTGGAAAAAGAAGAAGAAGAAGGAGAAGAAGAAGAAGAAGAGAAAGGAGAAAAAAAATAAAAAAGAAAAGAATTTAAACAAAAAAAATATATATATATGTATTAAATATTTGTTGCCAGATTACTTCTAAGTTAGCAAAAAAAATTTCATATGAAATGATTATATATATACATAGTATATAAATAAATACACACATACACACATATATATGTATATATACATATACATATATATATATGTATACATAGATATTAAATATTAAAAGTTAATTACAAAATGTAAGTTATACAGATAAATATAAATAATTATGCGCCTATAAGCGTCCTGTGAGGCGAACGTAAGCCAATAGATTCTAAGCAATAAATAAATTTAAAAAAAAACGTATAGGTATATAATATGTAATATAATATTTTGTTAATAACCTCTGGCGAAAATTCGTTAACATGGATAAAGAAAGAAAAAAAAAAGATAAAAAACACATTCTATCGTTAGTCTAATCGCCCGAATTTACTTATGTGCCTCTAAACGCGTAATCGCAGAACCAATCGTCTTGCTGTTTACAGTTTCAAGAGAAAGAGAAAGAGAGAGAGAGAGAGAGAGAAAACAAAAAATCATTCTTGATAATTAGTGTCGCACCATCTCTTTCGAATTAGAAGGCCTCCCTCCCCTTAAAAATATACCAGGACGATATATATAAATATATATGTTACTTTAAATATTAATATTAATAATAATAATAATAATAATAATAAATTATAATAAAATAAAAGATTCTTTTTAAATTATTACATGTATATATCATTGGAGACTCGTACGACGTCGCTTACGCGCTTTCATTTTTGGTCATTTGAATTATTATTATTATAATAATAATAATAATAATAATAAAAAGGCAGAAAGATGATAAATAAATATTGTAAACAAATTTTCGAAAGAATAACGGCTGAGAATGTGTATTCGCCAAAACGAGCAGACTTAAAATAATACATAACATATATATATATGTATGTATACATAAAACAAGTGTGTGAAATTTAAATATAAATAAATAAAGTTTAAAGTATATTTAAAAAATGTACAAGAATAAAAGCCACGAGGAGAAAAAGAAGAAGAAGGAGAAGAATAAAACGAAGATTATAAAGAAAAAAGAAATAAAAGAGAGAAAACAAATTTGTATTACGAGCTACGTACGTAAACTAATTAAAGTGCACGCAAATACGAGAGACAAGAAGATATACGAATAGGGTGACTTTAGCATAAACATAAAAAAGTAAGCAAAAAAGATAAAAAAGGAAAAATGAAAGAACGAATGTGAGAGAGAAAGGAAGAAAAAAAAATGCGAAAAAAGAATTAATGCGCGGATAAAAGCATACCAGAAGCGAGTGCACCGCTTCACCAACACACATACATAGTTACAAAAACATACTTACTACATAAACATACATGCATATGTATGTTTGTACACCCAGCAACGAGAAGAAAACTCGAAAAGGACTGGAGGCCTTTGCTACTCGGTGTACTGCATATATATTGTCGGTATATTTCCATAAATTATTTCATTGAAATTAAATTCCTCTTTTCTTGGTAATATCTCACAGTCCTAAGTTTCACTATATATTCATATGTATATTCATCTGTTACATAAGTCATTTATTTATGATGAACTATTGCTATAACACAACTGCAAATTCTTTTCATGATAAATATAATCATGATTTTGTAAATATGAATCAATTTATTGAACAAATATATCTCTTAGTATTATTATTATAATTATGAATGATGATGACGAGGATGATGGTGATTATTATTATTATTATTATTATTATTATTATTTTTATTTTTATTTTTATTTTTATTATTATTACTGATTGAGACAAAGCATTATTATTGTTCATTCTATCTCTATGTAAATATGTAATTGCCTAATGCGAATAAAACCAGAGGATATATCACTGCATAAATCACAATTTTCTTATTCCCAGACATACAAATATTCTTATATAATGATTATTGTATAATTAATATTATTTATTGCTTATTTAATTGACATATCATTCACATACTAAAATACATGACTTAAATGCAAAATCACACAATCAAGAAAGAAAAAAGCTATTGGTTTAATTTGAATATTGAAGATCCCAAACATTAAAAATTTCTTCCTCAGTCATAGGCCAGAGTTTCTCCAATAATGTCCAGCCAGTTTTTTGAGTAGTAAGAAGATATTTATTCTTAGGATCGTTTAAATAAGAATAAGCACCCATTACAAGACTCTGGCAGATCCTAGCACAAACACTGACTTTGAGAATTTTCTTCTCCAAGTAGGTCAATTTTCTAATACTTTGATACCCCTCGATCACGTGTTTGCATTCAGCAATGTCTTTACTTTGGAGTAACATGTAACAAATAGCTATAGCAAGTTCGAATATGAGACAAGTTTTTTGCGAATCACCGAAATCGATGATCGCAATAATGTCGGTCCCATCGTCGTTAATTAAAATATTTTGTTCGTTCAAATCACCGTGTATCATGCCTTGTTCGAGAATCGGTACGAATTTGAGGACATCATTTTCAAAAGTACGAATTACTGCGCTAGCCAATTCTCTTTGAGTTTCATCAGGCACAGCGTATACAAATGAATGAAGTTTCGGCACGGATATCAACATCCACATACTTCTGTGATGTTCATAAGCTGGGTGATAAAATTTGGAGAGTCTTGTGTCCAGATCGGCTGTTAAATGTCCAACCTTAAACAGCAATTCCTTGCTCAAATACTTTACACGACTCAATAATTGACCTGGTTGATATATGAATAGTCTTATCACGTAACTTTCCTCGGAATTGTTAATCTTCTCCGAAGAATAATATGCACCAGTTAAATTTTTAACAGGAATTGGGCATTTGAAATAACCCTTCAAAAATATCAACATTTCGGTTTGCGCTTCTATCACCTGAGTATTCCGGGAATCCAATAAATTTATGATTTTAAAAACATATCCGTGTTCACTGATTTCTGATATATAAGGATTATCATGTGATTTTGTACAATGTATGTGATAATTTCTATCATCATAAGCATTCAACTCATTGATGTCCGTCACTGTAATACCATAAATCTTGAATAAAAGTTCGATGGCTGTTTTTTCATTCGTATTTGGACGTATACGTTGACCAGGTGATAACAGCGTGTTAGTTTTTTCCATTTTGTTTGATCCTGTTATCAATGAATATAATCAGTGATATTAAACAATTTTTTTTTTATGTATTTAGATTATAAATATCTCGGTTATTTATGGTTTTATGGAAAAAACAGTCTATTTGAAAAATGATAAGATATGATTCTATTTCAAAGATCATATATTTGTAAATATTAAAGTAATATTTGTTTAAGTGAAATATGTTTTTTAATAAATTAATGTATGCAACGCAAAGTCTCTATAAAAAAAAGAAATCCATAAAACTATAAATTATGGAGATATTTAAGTGCTCTGATTTAAATGATACTCTCTATATATTATATTTATATATTGCTAAAGAAAAGTACTGTCACAGATTACATTTGCTTATAATATTCATTGGAAAAAAAAATTATTTTTTGTATGTTGCATCTATTTAATTTCTATAATTAATAAATCTAACCATAAGAAACGTAATTTATAAAAATCAATTAAATAAAAATTTGCACACCTTTTACAAATTTTTGTCATTATAGAAAAATTAAATCAGTACTTTTATTCGTCATTATATAAATATATACGTATCTGCATCCTTCATGTCAAGTATAATAGATCGATGAGCATCCAATGAAAAAACAATCGATTTATATATTACTTTCATCACTTCATAAAACAACATTGAAAGATAAAAGGTTGATGAACTCTCTACACAAATATCAATGCATAAGACAATTATAGTATCAAGATTTACTATACCTATAATTAAATATTAAAGAAATTATTTTCTCATTAAAAATAAAACATTAATTTTATATAAAAACCAATAAGAACGCACCTCGTATTCCACAAATATCGATATTATTTAACAACATATAATTTATCACTAGGAAATCGGTAATATTCGTGTTAAAAATATAAATATATGTATATGAACGATACAGTCAATACGACATCTTAATTCTTGAAAGGGAAGAAGTCGTTTAAAAATTTAAACGACAATCGTCTCTAACGCGGACGTGATTCATATTACAATACTGTGTATCATTGTCAGTCAACAAGAAAATGAGAGGGTACTACAAACCATGTCAACAACTTCTAGTCACATATCTCTTAATTGTACCTACAGAATTGTTTTTATCAGTCAAGAATTTTTTTAAATAAAAATTTCCGACCTTTTATTGTTTTTAGCTGATAAAATTGTAAATAAGAACATCAAAAATATAGAAAAAGAAAAATCTTAATAATTTAAAATCTTTGCTACAATTATGTTAATTATTTTGATTGTTAAATCAAATATTACTTTGATTATTTTTTTTTTTTCAACTTTATTGATATGATTTATTTAAATGTATTTGATTATTTCGCGTAATTCGATTGGTAGTCTGCGCATGCTCAATAAATTGCATGTTACATTCAAAATCACAAAAGTTTACCGCCCGAATTTGCCATTTCCGTTAGTTCCTAACCTATATCAATGGATTCATTATCGTGCACTTAGAATTATTATTTATTTAAAAAAAAGTATTTATATATATTTATTTGTGTATAAAAAAGAAGATAATAAGTTATATTTGCAATAGATTTCTTATCATCTTGAAGGTTTTTGTAAATTTTCAAAATGCCGACCATAGCCGTCAAACGAGATTTATTATTTAAAGCGCTTGGAGAAACATATTGTAAGAAAATTACTATAGTTGTTTACTTATCTCTTTTATATGATTTTTCTTTAATTAAGTAATTATTTAAAAATCATATGGCGGGCATTTAAATATTGTTTCATTACAAATATTTATGTTAAGTAATAATAGACAATTTTGCATCATTTGATTCTATGCATTGTTAATTGCATGAGGATTAAATAATATTTAGCTTTTAATTTAAATTAAGCAGTGATTATTTGATTGCAGCTGAAGAAGAATTTCAAAATGTTTGCTTCGAATTTGGTTTGGAATTAGACGATGTGGTAAGAATTTCAATCCACTGTTAATCTATTTAAAACTTTAAGCAACAAATTATTTTGTATGTGTTGTTCCTTTTTAGACTACAGAAAAACAAATGATAGCAAAGGAACAAGGTTCTGAGCAAAGTGTTGGTGCATCAGAAGAAATTATTTATAAAATTGATATTCCAGCTAACAGATATGATTTGTTATCTTTAGAAGGTCTTGTAACAGGGTTACTAGTATTTTTAAATAAGTAAGTACAAGTTCATCAAATTTGTTGGGATTGGTCTTAAATCAAATAAAAAGAATGATTAACTTTATTCCTTTTATAGAAGTCATGTGCCACGCTACGAAATAATAAAACCAGCAACACCAGAAGAAATTGTAATGAAAAAAGAAGTAAGTATATAAACTATTAAAAATTACTAATAATGAATAAAATGAAAAATTCTACAGTTACATATTAAAACATTCTAGTGTTTACAAGTAAGAGAACATTTAGTCGCTGCCATTTTACGTGGTATTACTTTTACCCAAGATTCTTACAACAGTTTCATTGATCTTCAAGACAAATTACATCAAACTATAGGAAGAAAACGAAGTATTGTATCAATTGGTACACATGATTTAAACACTATTAAAGGACCATTTGTATATGATGCGAAACTACCAAATTCTATTCGTTTTAAACCACTTAATCAAACAAAAGAATATACTGGGACAGAAATAATGGAGTTATATGCGGTAAATATATTTTGATAAAAAAAAAGAAAGAAAAAGAAAGAGAATTAAGAATTATTATAAAATATTCTTATTTTTTTAGAATCATGTGCAACTTAAACAGTATTTACCAATTATTAAAGATAGTCCTGTATATCCTATAATATATGATAGTAATGGTGTTGTATTATCATTGCCACCCATAATTAATGGGGATCATTCGAAAATCACTCTCAATACTAAAAATGTATTTATAGAATGCACTGCAACTGACCTCAATAAGGTATATACATATGTTTAATTTGATTCAATATAATATGCAAAATTTAAATAAATGTTAATAAATTTTTCAGGCAAAGATTACAGTAGATACTATAGTTTGTGCATTCAGTGTATACTGTGCAAAGAAGTATACAGTGGAAAATGTAAAAGTAGTTTATCCAGATAATAAAATATATTATCATCCAGAGTTGAGCTATCGTACAGAAGAAATAAATAGTGAAAAAGCAATAAATTATATTGGAATCAAGTAAGTTTAATTAAATTGTATGATTATTAATTACTCTACTAAACTATAATAATATAATTTAGAAAAACTCCAGAAGAGATAGCGAAATTACTTTCAAAAATGTCGTTAGAAGCAACGGTAAAAGAAAATGATAATATTGTTGTCAAAATACCTCCAACGAGAAGAGATGTTTTACATCCGTGTGATATTTACGAAGATATAGCCATTGCTCATGGATATAATAACATAGAAAAAAAATTTCCAGAATTAAATACTATTGCTGTAGAAGTAAGTAATACACATACGAAATAATAAATGTTGATCGTTTACCTAACACATGAAAAAATATTTTATGTATAAATATATATTTTTTAATTTAAGTTCCCGCTTAATAAATTATCAGATCAATTACGTGAAGAATTGTCACGTGCAAGTTTCACTGAAACATTAACGTTTTCATTGGTAAGTTAAATGTAGAAAAACTAATATCATAGATGATTAAATATAGAAAAAATGATAATTAAAAGTATATAACGTTACAGTGTTCGAGGGATGATATTTCAGAAAAATTAGGTTATAAAATAGAGAATGTACCAGCCGTTCATGTAACTAATCCAAAAACCTTAGAGTTTCAGGTAAAATATTTGGAATCATGTATAAAAGCAAATAAATATATCTTTATTGTATCTATTATTTGTTATTACAGGTTGCACGTACAACTTTATTACCAGGATTATTGAAAACTATAGCCGGAAATAAAAAGATGCCGTTACCTTTGAAATTATTTGAAATTTCTGATGTTGTTTTACTCGATGCTACAGCAGATGTTGGTGCACGTAACAAAAGATATTTGTGTGCGGTGTATTATAATAAAACTGGAGGTTTTGAGATAATCCATGGTTTACTGGATAGAATTATGCAAGTACTAGAAGTACCGAGGAGCACAGATAAAAAAGATACTGGATATTATTTACGTGCAGCAGATGGTAAAACTAACTTTTAATAATTAATCTCTTATTTAAAAATATCTTTAATGTAATATGTGACATCTTACAGATCCAACTTTCTTTCCACAAAGATATGCAGAAGTAATATATAACAACAAAGTTATTGGCAAAATAGGAATTTTACATCCAGATGTACTTAGTAAATTTGAGTTAAATTTACCATGCTCTGCATTAGAAATTGACGTAGAACCATTTCTATGAAATGTTAAATAATGTCTGTACTTATAAATAGTACATATACAACAAGTAAAACGAAAAAAATACAAAAATTACAAAGTAATTTACATACCTGATACTAATTAATACTGTTTTGTATTTTCACTGTGATCTACAATTAACTGCAACAATAAAATGCGTTTTTAAACACTTTAAACTAATGCGACTGACTCCATGACAAACAAACATAACCTTGGAAAAGTACGTATAAAACTAAATAACTACATAATTTCATCTTAGATTATTCACTTAATTTTATTTTATGAACAATTTCACAAATTATAAATAATATTTCATAATAATAATATAAATGATTAAAAATAGTTAATTGAATTTTTCTGATTATATTTTGCTCAATATTTAATTTTGATAGGGTTAAACTGTGGATTAACTATTTTAACATGTTTCATAAACGTGTTTTATATTTAACATATTACAAATGATTGAATTTAAATGATTAAAAATTCTTTTTCATACATAGTATTAAAATAAATAAAATTTATTTATTTATATAACAAAAAATATTACTATGGAAAAAGACAAAATTTGAAAAAATTTATTTAGTAAAACATAACAGTTGGTAGGCCTAGTTTGGTAAAATATCCGGTGATATTTTCAAATTGATTAATTTAACGTATACCACAAAATAATTACGTGCTTTCTTCGTGATCTTATGTATATAATATATTGTTTTTAGTTGAAAAATATGATTAATGCTTCACGTAACTTCATTAATTATGAAAAAGGTAAGTTTATTGACAAATGAAAATATTCTTCCATTTTATTTTTAATTAAAGTGTTTTAAAACATTTGCTTGTACGTAATGTTGTGTTGTGTATTTATAGGTAATAACAAGTGTTATGATATTTTATTATATTAATTAACATTAATTCTTTTTATCCTATTATAATGTTTATAATTATTTTAACATTTATTTATGCCTGAAGTAATAAAATAAAATTGTTACGATTATAATAAATATTTACTTCAATTTGTGAAAATGACAAGCAGGTTGATAATAGTTTGACTTAGCATACACACAAACATTATTATTATTATTATGTCATAGCATACATAATAAAATATGTTAGAAATAAATATTATAAAAATATATTTTATTATAAATAGATAAGTGCATCATTCAAGATAAATCACTCAAAGGAATTATTGAAGGAAATGATGTTCGCAAAACAGCTGAAGAAATGGATGAACAAAGAGAAAAGTTACTTGCTTATGAATACCTTTGTCATTTAGAGGAAGCAAAAAAGTAATTTATTATAATGTCCGTTTAAATTAAAATATTATGCATATAATAAAAGATTAATAATAAATTGTAATACTGTTAAAATTATATTTTATTTTTATTTCTTTAGATGGATAGAAGCATGTATAAAAGAAAACCTTCCTCCAACAACAGAATTAGAAGAAAATTTAAGAAATGGTGTTTATTTGGCAAAATTAGGTCATTTTATAGCTCCAGAAATTTTTCCTTCACACAAAATTTATGATTCTGATCAGCGAAAATATCAACTTAATGGATTACAGTTTAGACATACTGATAATATTAATTATTTTTTAAAATGTCTTCAGTCGATGGAGTTACCTTTTGTATGTTAACATTTGTATTTATAAATGTTGAATGTTTAATATAAAACAAATGAATGTATTTATATTATTTATATTTTTTCAGACATTCCAACCTGAAACGACAGACATATACGACAAGAAGAATATGCCACGTTTAATATATTGTATACATGCACTTAGTACACACTTATTTAAACTAGGAAAAGCACCTAAAATTCAAGACTTGTATGGAAAAGTTAATTTTACAGATGAAGAAATTGATGCTGTCAGTAAAGAATTACGCAAATATGGTATTCAAATGCCATCGTTTCAAAAAATTGGTGGCCTATTAACTAATAGTATAGCTGTGGATATAGCTGCGCTTCATGCAGCAGTAATAGCTATAAACGAAGCTATTACTAAAAAAGTAAGATTGAAAATTATCATATAAGTGTATTGGACTTTTAAACGAATTGATTTTTTTTATCTATTATTAAGTTGTGAATATAAAATTCAAGGATCAAGTTGTGATGTTAAATACTTTACAAGAGAAGGCAGCACAGTTAAATAACATTTATATTGAATATATTCAAGATTATTTGGAAGCTTTGTATGACGCACAAGATAGTAAAAGACAAGCTGCGCTTAACAGAGTAAGTTATATTCAAAAATATTTTAAATACTAATAAAATTACAATATTGATGTAATTATGAAATTTATGTTACATTATATTTTTGTATAGTCTTTGAATGACAGTTATGTACCAGATGCATACGATGAACTATTAACTCAGGCAGAAATTCAGGGTCATATCAATCATGTGAATGGTATGCTTACAATTTGTTTAAATATGTTTTTTTTTTTGTATATATAACATCATATGATATTAACTAATGATCATTAAATTGTTGCAAATAGTTCAACAAGCAGGAAAAAATATTATTGAATCAATTCAAATGAATAATGACAGATTAATCATAGCCTTAGAAGCACCTGCATTACATTTACAGGTAAGTTACAGAAATATTTTTTATTCAAATCATTAAAATATTTAGTTATTTTAATTTATTTTTTAGAATATCACACCTAGCAATGTAGAAGTTTATAAGGAAAAATTATCGCAATTAATAGAAAGTCCCGAATGGTATAATAATTATTCTGAAATGAATCATCATTGGCAATATTTACTGCAAAATACTATTGACTCAGCGAATGATGAAGTACTTAAAATTCAAAAACGTTAGTTATCTCCACCGATATTTATATATATTTAAATGAATATTAGAAAAGTATACGCACGTTATATTTATCTTTATATTTCAGGTAAAGAAGCTTTAAGATTTTTAAATGATACTTTACTGGATGGTGGAGTAACCGAATTTTATAAGGCTTTAAAAAATCCATATCTTGAATTAACTAATGTAGATAAATTTGCTCTGCCTTTATATTATGAAGAAATGAAAATTGATCTTATGGAATGTGGGACGGATCTTACTTATAATGATATAGTTGTTAGTATTAAAGTATTGTCAGCAATAGCAGCAATTTCTAAAGCAGTGGATCAAGGAGATGCATATGCAGTTTACGATGCTCTCAAAAATCCTGATGCGCATGTTATGAACTTAATTGATGAATATAAGATGAAATATTTTTGTGCGTTACAAAATTTACGCCTTAAAAAACTGTCCAAACGCCAAATAGTATGTAATATATTAACGTATAATGATATACAAGACTGTATCGAAATTTCCAATGAAGAGTATAAACAAGATAACAAAGTAATGCAAGCATTGACACAATTGAATGTAGCCTTGAAAGATAATAATCCATATACTGTAACTGAAGCTTTTGCTGAATTAGAATTAATGTTACTTTGGTCGTTAACTTCTATGGATCCTACACATGTTTTCAAATTGCTAAAAAATATTGCTTCAAAGAAAACGACCTATGATCGTAACTTATGTTTGTCAGAGGTGGAGGAAGCAATGAAGCGTATCGAAATAGCAGACATCGAAATTGAACGTTCAATCAAATGGCATGCTACAATTAACGATTGTCTGGATCAGAATAATCTGGATGATTTTATGCGACAGGATTTATGTCATGAGGTATATATGACGAAATGGGTAGAACAAGATTCGGATGAAATTAAAAAGAATAAGTTTAATATATTTTGTAATTTAAGAAAAGTAAAGCTTGAAAAATATCATTGCCCGTTTATTACATACATCTCTAGTGAAAATATCGAAGCATATTTGAATATAAAAGAACGTACAGTCACATGGGATTTACCTGAAGATTTTTCAGAAACTCATTACGTCACTGAGAATGATGTTAAATATATACAAAAATATTATCCGATGGAAGATCTGCATAACTACTTAACGATTAAAGAATGTATGGTTATTAGGATGCAAGCTCGAATTCGAGGATATTTATTACGTAAGAAATATAAATTAAATTATTTCAATAATAAAAAAATAATAAAAATACAAGCATGGTGGAGAGGTATATTGCAACGGAAACGTTATATTGCATTACTCAATCAAATACACGCAAAAAATGATTTATTCTCTTATCAAAATAATACCACTAAACTAATGAAGACCGAATATATTGATGTGCTAGACATATATCGAGATTATGAACCACAAATCATAAAGATCCAGGCTCTTTGGCGTGGACGAGCAGCTAGAAGAGCTTTCAATTCATTATTACATATGGAAAAACCGCCGTTTCCTGTGGTCAGACATTTTTCTGCAATTTTAAATTTCAACGCCCAAGATTACGACAAGGATTTACAATTACAGCATTTAAAACACGAAGTCGTTCAAATTATAAGACACAATCAGAACTTGTCGCAACAATTAGACAGTATGGATATTAAAATTGGTTTATTGATTCAAAATAGAATAACTTTGCAGGATGTAGTTACGCATGGTAAAAGTTTAGAAAATCTTGCAAAACAGAGAAATAATAAGGATAATAAAAGTTCGGGAATACCGGATAATTTGTCAACACAAAAAGGATTGAAATCGTTGACTAAGGAAGGCCGTAAAAAACTCGAGGGTTATCAACATTTATTTTACACGTTACAAACTAATCCATCATATTTATCTAAATTATTATTTTTATTGCCGCAAAGTAAAACAAACAAATTTTTACAAAATGTCATTTTGACATTATTCAATTTTGGATCAAATATCAGAGAAGAATATTTGTTATTGAAGCTTTTTGGCAGCGCGTTACAAGAAGAAATAAGATGTAAATTTCAAAAACCGTCTGAAGTTGTTACTGGAGATCCGTTGGTATTAAAATTAGTAGTGAATTATGCCAGACAATTAAATGGTCAACGAGCATTAAGACAAATAGTTGGACCCTTAATAGAAAATATTATATCTGACAAGACTCTGGCGATAGAAACAAATCCTGTGGATGCTTACAAATGTTGGAGAAATCAATTGGAAATGGAAACTGGTGAAGCTCAAAGTCTTCCATATACCGTATCCCATCAAGAAGCATTAACTTACGAACCCGTAAGAAAAAGATTGAACGAAAGTGTTAATGTGCTAAGAAAAACTGCGTTAGAATTTTTAACAAAAATAACCGAATCCCGTAATTTAATACCTTATGGAATGTTGTACGTGGCCAAAGTATTACACGATACGTTAAGAGAAAAATTTCCAAATAGTCCAGAAAAAGATATTTTAAAAGTAGTTGGAAATTTAATTTATTATCAATTTATAAATGCTGCCATTGTAGCACCAGATGCTTTTGATATCATTACATTACCAGTTGATAGGACGCTATTGAACGATCAAAGAAGAAATTTAGCTTGCATAGCCAAAATATTACAATTTGCTGCTTCCAAAAAAGGAGTAAATATTTTTTATTAAATTAATGTAATATAAATCATTTTTTATGTGCTTACTACACATATTAAATATTTCAGTTTGGTGAAGAAGCTACGCACTTGAATTGTTTGAATCCATTTATTATCGAGTGTCACGAAAAATTTAAAAAATTTTTCCGATATTGTTGCCAAATAGAAGACCTAGAAGAACATTTTAGTATTCACGAATACACAGAAGCTACGCTCATACATAAACCAGAAATTTATATTTCTTTACAGGCAAGTAATAAATAAATAAATAAATAATAAATTATTAAAATATAATAACAAAATAATATATATGTGTTTCAGGAAATTTGTGATACACATTGTCTAATGTTAAAATATCAAGATCAAATAGCACCTGATCCATTAGATCCGCTTCACGATTTATTAGATGATTTAGAATCTGCACCAACCGTAGCATCGTTATTAGGAATATGTAAGAATAATGTAATGAATGAATTAAAAAGAAAAGAAAAACATTTAAAGAATTAATTTATATTTAAATTAATTTAATATTTTTTTGGAATGATTTAGCTGATACGATGTGCGAAGGAAATTTGGCGAGACTTGGCAAAACAGAAGTGTGTTTGGTGCTTACAAATAAATTTGAGATTCCAGAAGATGAAGATACGAATTTAAGTAAATTATTTATTAAAACCAAAGAGCTTTTGGTTTCTGTGCTTCAATTTTTAAAGGGTCCGACGTTAGTCGATGCTTTAGCAATTACATCTTCTCCTGTAGACAACAAAATATTGAACACTTCAAAATACAATTCCGTGTCGCCTATGTTGAACATTAGTCATAAAAGGTAATAATTTTGGTTTGTTTATTTTTTGATTATTTTTCGATGAAATAAAACTAACTTTTTCTTTTTTATTTATAGCTCATCATTGAATGATTGCAAGTTTCAATTATCCGTATATCTGAATAAATTACGACTTGGAGGATGGGTCAGTAAGGAGGACGGTTATCAAAATATTATAACGGCAGTTGCAAAAGATCTTTGTAATAAGGGAAAATATAGAATCATAAGAAATAACGAACTTAAAACTTTACATATAACTAAACGGAGTTTAGAAGAGAAAACCAGATATTATCAAGAACAAGTCGAATATTACAATAAATATATACAAAAGTGTTTAGAAAATTTACATACTGGAAAAGGGTATATGCATATATTACATATAAATATAAATATTTTTATATTGTCACAGTATTAATAGTTAGATTTTTATTGAACTTAAAATATTAAAAAGTAATTAATGTTGCAGATCCATTCGAGCATTACACATGGCACAAAAAGATCATAGAAAATTAAAATCCAAAATGACATTAAAGTATTCAGCTGCGAAATTGCAAGAGAAAGGTGTACTCTTAGAAGTAGACGGTCTTCCACTTTCTCAATGGAAAAACGTCCTTTTTGAAATAAGTCCTACAGAATATAATGGCCTTTTTACTGTACATTGTAAATTTATGGGAGTAAACATGGAAAAGGTAAACATCGATATTCAAAAATTACTTGAATTACAATACGAAGGTTCAGCGATAATGGACATGTTTGGAAAAGCCAAAGTCAATGTAAATTTACTTTTGTATTTGTTGAATAAGAAATTTTATGGTAAAATCTAAGAAGTTTGGATAAACAAAGTATAATGAAGAAGTAAATGATTTTATAATTTGACGCATTGTTTTTTTTTCTTTTTTTTTTATAAAAATTACATGCTATACATAAATTTAAAAAAAAAACAAACAAATGAAATCAATTTTATACACATTTCTTAATAAAAACATTACCATAATTTTTTTGAATCTAATTAAAACAAATTAAAAAATAATTAAACAACTGTCATGGAAAACTAATTCAACGCGTTCTATCTTTTCTACTTATTAGCAAACTAGGTACTAAATACTAGAAATTATACACACACTTATACATTTCTTATTATAGCTTTTATACTTTTCCTATTCAAAATGCAACACGCCCGATTATATACAGCCATATAACACTATCTACAGCTTCGTACCATAATATTACATACATTATAAACTATTTTTTTACAAAAATATACATAAATGTACATAGGCAACACTCAACTATAATAAATTAAGCAGCCTCTATACATAATTAAGAGATCAAAACATTTTTGTATCATGTTAAAAAGAAAAATTTGTTTTATATAATAAATAATTGATAAAATATAATATAATATAATATGATAAAAGTAAAATAATAATACAATAATTAATAATATAAACAATAAGTTTTTATAAATATTTTATAAGTTTTTATAAAAATTTAATAAAAAAAATTTATATGCAATTCGTTTAAAAAAGTTGTTTTATTATGTTTTTCTAACAGTATTGCTGAACATAATAAACTCCATCAATTTCGTATAAAGTAAAGGTTTGCAGTGACTATTCGAAAACTTCTATCTCACAGTCAAAATATTATAATTTAATAATAATTTTCTTAAAGCTTATGGCGCGCTAAGCATTTTATATATAATAATTTATACATATAATTTAAACGGAATAACCTTTCAGGAATTTTCTCGTTATACAAGTGTCACACATGTTTCACATGTAACATAACCTCGAAAGTTAGTTAAGTTGTGTTTACAAGAAGGTTGTGTGAATATTTATGGCGTAAACAAACATTGATTTATTAAACTTGTTAAATAAAATTATTAAATAATTTAAAACAAAATGAAAACGTCACGACATAAAAAAGCCAGGAAACATTTAGCCTTTTACATAAACAATTTTAAATTTAGACAACCTTATCAAATACTCATCGATGGAACATTTGCATTTGCTGCATTAGAGGTTAGTATATTGCTTAGATCAATTATTATTACATAGAGCTATTGTACAAAAATATTTATAGATTATAAATAATTTTATTCTTTTTTAATATACTTGTTTTAGAACAAATTCAATATCCAAGATCAATTACCTAAATATTTTCAAGCAGAAACTAAATTATTGACTACGGCATGCATCATTTTAGAAGTAGAAAAATTAGGTTCCTTTTCAAAAGGTATTGTAGGTGCAATGCATATAATTAAACGATATGCAGTTCATAGATGTGGACACGAGAAGAAACCGATACCAGGTTCTAAATGTTTGAGGTCTATGATAGGAAAAGATAATTCTTCTAGGTGAGTTTAACATTTTTGTTATTTACATCAAATGTTAGAAAGTAAATAATATGTTAATATTTATTGCATAGATATATTATTGCAACACAAGATCGTGATTTACAAAATGAATTGAGACAAATTCCTGGTGTGCCTTTACTATATCTCCATGGTAAAGCACCTACTTTGGAAACTCCTTCGGAGGCGAGTCAAAAATATGCTGAAAGCATTAAAAGTAATTTAGGAATGAGTACATGGGAGAAAGAGAATATGCAGACGTTAAAGAAAGAGGCAGGTTTAATAAAGGAAATTGAACCAAAAAGAAAAAAGAAGCATAAGAAGGGTGGTCCAAATCCACTTAGCTGTTTAAAAAAGAAGAAGAAAGTACAAACGGTACCAACAGTATCGAATAAACCAAAATCTGGAAAAATTAAGAAAAAGAAAAAAATTAAAATAGCGGCACATGTTAAAGAAGCTCTAGTCGCTGAACTTTCAAATAAAACTCAATCATCGTGACAGTATTTACCTCATATCAATAACGGTAACGATTGATCTAGCATATCATTTTCTTATTTGTTTTTTCTTTTTTTGTTTTTATTCATAATACAATATCTCAATTTATTTTATTAAGAATAAAATATTTGTTTTAACTTTGGCTGGTTCAAGCTGGAACACATCTATCATTTTGCTGTCGATGACATAAAAAATGTACTCGTTAACAGTCAGTTAGTTTTAAAATACATTATACACGCTATTTATAAATCGTTCTTTTTATAGAAATACATCCAAATATAATATACGCATGAAGTATAATACCAAAATATGGCAATAATTTGTTTTTAATTGATTCTCTATTTAACAAACATGATAAAAGCCCGAGATTTATTTACTTAGAAGCATGGAAGATTATTGCTTATGTATATAATGTCATGCTGTCTATGATACACAATTGATGTAAAAAAATGATCAAAAATACATTATGATTTTCAACATTCCTTACAATATTTTCATGTGTAACTTGCCGTATATTTATATTTATATATAATTTGTAATATTATGAAAATATTAGTTATTGTATTCTATGTTGGAAAGATTAGAAATGTTGATAAAATTCTTTGAAAAACAAATTATACAGTAATTCCTACGTATAGTATTAAAATTACTATCTTCTAAATTAGGACTTCTCAAACTTTTCCACTTGGTGAGGCTTTTCATACTTTGAGAAGCCCCTGTCCTAACGTATGTATATATAAGGAATAATATTTGGAATTAGGAAATATTTGCGTCGTAGAAAGAATATATATGTAAATAAGATATAAAGACGATCGTCAGAAAATGAATGTAAACGCTATATTATGTACATATTTTCTTAAAAGATACAAGAAACATTTTCAACATTATATGGAACATTGACATGCGTGTACATGCAAATGATATAATGTATTTCAAAATGTTATAAACTTTGAAAAATTATTAAAAAGAAAATGTCTAGGTATTTATAAATCTAATGAATAATGTATGGTGTTTTTTTGTTGTAATTATATATATACACATACATATACATATATATGTATATATATATAATTTTTTAGCTTTATGAAAATTGCATTATAATTTATGTACCTTTTTTTTTTCTTTCACTTTAGTGTTGCATTATTTTCTCTCTTATAATCTAAATATAACGTGAAACATTTTGATTCACACTAGATGAAATAAAAATGGTTAGTTCAAGGTAATAGTAATAGTAGTATAATATGTACATTATAAAAAGAAAAGAAATAAGTAAATTTAGAGAAAAATAACATTAAAATAATGGCAATGCAAAGTACACGTGTATCCTACAAAAAGAGCTAAAGATAATACAAATTAAAAAAAATGTCTAGAATTGTTTTAAATTTATAAGTATATCCAAAATACATTAGATCACGTCATGAATTGAATGCACTTAAGTGCACTGTCTATATATATTTATATATAATTATTAGCCAATTAAAAATTTTTTCGAACATTATTATAAGTAACAAATGTAAAATAGGTTATTACTCTTATTTACTTCTTTTTTTTTTTATACAATTTCTGTTGACATTGAAATCTTCTTTTTTGTTGTATAAAATTCACATGAAAGTAAAAGAAATTAATTGGAAAAGAAATAATGAAATTATTGTAAACAAAAAAATACTTTTTTCAATGTAAATCAAAATTATTGAGACGAAATGAAATATTTTTCAGAAGTTTTTTTTTTTAAATCTATTTCTATATATATGAAAATACTAACACGAAAATATTTTAATCGTGATATTTTACAAAGTACGGTACTTTGCAAATAATAAAAAACAATATTTCAGTAAAATAATAAAATTACAACGTACATTAATACAATATTTCTTTCACATTTCATGTGAACTAATGTCAGTCTTAAACTCGCATTGGCGATATTGCTTTTAGACTAACACGTCTTTCTCTTCTTCTCCTTTTTTTTCTCTCTTTGACAAAAGATAAGAACCTTATATTATACAAAAATGTGCTTATTGAAGACACATTGTAGGTCAAGGATGTTGAGCTAATAAAGCGCGTGCTGCCATGGCTAACATTTTCATTTGTCGAGATGATCGGTGATTTGGATTTGCTGTTAGAAAAGCAGCTAATTGACTTTGTAAAGTCATTAACACAGTACCCATGTGCTCTCGAGTTACTGGATCAGTTGGATCTAAATTCAATATAGCTTCTTCTAACCACCTATGAAAAAAAAAAATTATTTCATTTTAAAATTTACATATTTTATTGCAGTGTTATTTTATACGAAAAAGAAGAAAAAAATCATATTTAAATTTGTAAAAATACCTGTGTTTAAGTTCTGTACGATGTCCTAAATCGGCAGAGAGTTGTTGGACTAATGATAATAATACCGGTTGCTGTAAAATACATCTAGTGCCTTGACCCTGAGGTCCAAGAGGAGAAGAAAATACTCTCGATGGTTCAGTCCTTTCACAAGCTAAAACGACTAATCCCAAATCGCTAGCACTTAAAGCTTGTTGGAAAGCAGCATTTAATTGACCTCTTTGCAGTAAAGATATAACTCGAGCTTGTGCATCGGCAACTGCAGGTACAGATATTGTTGCAGGAGTCGTGGCCCGTGAACTGTGTATGTAAACGAGATAATATATCTCTATCATATATAATGAACATTATTAAATAATAATATGAAAATAATAATTGAAATAACCGTACCGTACACCAGAAATTTCGTTCAATTGTTGATTTAAGTTTTCCCTGATCGATTCTCGAACTATACGTACAGTATCCTCTTGCATGGAAGATATTCCTCGAGAAAATTCATTTCGAATTTCTTCGCGTACTGACAATGAAAGTGCTTCGGTTTGTTGTTCATTTCGTTGTTTATATTGCTTATCCATAATAGAATCAACGTTTTGAAGGTCTGTAGAAAAACAAAATAAACGAATAATATTAACATTGACGTTTCAAATTTAAAGATAAATTTGTCGTTAGAAATAATTAAAAAAATACAATAGCTTACATTCGCGGGTACCTTTGACGAATGCATCTTGCACTTGCTTGAACATATTTTGGCAAGCTTTTTCCATGCCAGGTAAAAGGATATTTGTGAAAGTGTCTTTGAAAGCTACATCAAGTGCTGGTTTAGCTGCATTGGCTGCAGCTAATGCCAATGTATCCTTTATATGTGTACTATTAATCAATTTAGTTAAATTATCTTTCAACAAATCGTCCATGCGAGTTACGTCCAAATGTAGTTGATGTTTTAATGGTTCAATCGTTTCTTCAACTATTCGCGGTAAAATATTTTCTATTTTATCTTTAATCGTTGTTTCAAGTGAATTTAATAATTCACGTTGACGATTCATTTGTCCATACAATTGTTCTAACGTTGCTGTTTGTTGTTGCGATGCTCTTGCTAAAACCGATTCAATACGCGTAGATATCGGTGATTCCTGTCTTAATCTCGTTACTTCATTTTTTAATTCTCTAATTTCTTGATACTGTTCTTGAATAGTTTCCAAAATGGAATCCATTTTATTAGTTATTTCAGTAACGTTAATATTATTTGCAGTTTTTTGCCATTGAGTCTCTTGTTCGCACGAAATGTGAGTTGTCGAATTAGTTTCATCCTTAGTCGTATTTCTTTGTGTAGTATTATTATCTTCTTTATTTTGATATTCTTCAGAGTCTGACTTCATGGCATGTACATTGACATCTTTTAATAAAACCATTGGAATATTAGGCCAATCTTCTCCTGTATTCGGCGCTGCTTCCTCTTTATTTTCAGAATCGGCTTCTTCCTCTTCTTGTTTACTAAGTGATAGAATTTCTCTGACTTCTCTACTAGGACTACTACCACCACTAGCTGGCGCATGCTCCTCTAATTCGCTCGTCGCAAGGGGCGGATCCGAAGCGTTCAACGCTTGTACTGCCTGCGCCAGAGAGGGGCTAACGGATATCACGTCTTCAAGTTCAGGACTAGGAGGACTTGATTCTGTATCGTTGTTTTCTTTCTTTGCCGGTGAACTAAATGCATCCGGTGTCATTAAATTTAATCCTGTATTATGATTATTCGTGTTTTCGATCGTAGCCGATAACATACGATCTTCTTCGCTATTTTCTCCTGAAATTCCATTGTGATTAACAATCCCAATATCTGGTAAATCTTCCGAATAATCCAAGGAATCATGAATGAGCATATCCATGAGACAATTGCCATTCACTCGCGAGGCGGGCTTAAATGCTATATGACATTCTTGCAGTGACTTAGGTTGAACTAGATACATTCTTATAACAAGTTGTTCCTCCGTTTCTTCCTCGCACTGAGTAAGATCTTCCAATGATTCTCCCATTGGACGCATTTTTCTTTGACCAGCATCAACTATTCCAAAACTCAAGATCGGATAAGGCAGAAGAAATTCTGATATCGTACTTACGCACGCTAATGCCTCTCCACTGACTTTACAAATACTCAATATATACAGAACTTTATTATATATGTCAGACAACAAAAGATAACCGGCGCTAAGATCTAAGCCTGCTTTCAATACAGGAACTTTTCCAGTCGAAGGAGTTGGCGCAAATGTAATAGTTTGCAAACACGTCCATAATTCGCACGACCAAACTTTCAATTCTGAATTATTGTCACAGCCAGTAATAGCGAATCTCCAGAATTGTACGCTAAGTAAAAAATTAAAGTTGTATATGGATAGAATAAAACGTATTATTGAGAATAAAATAAAATTGCTTACTCAGGTTGACAAGTTTGATGATCGTCGAGGAAAAATAGACAAGAAATGGGACGTCCACCGTGTGGTTGCCATTTATGTAAACAATGCGGTTGAGTCGTGCCATGAGAATTACCGTGCATATATACCTGGAAGAACTTGACTTCTCCATCAAGACTGGCTGTAGCTAAGGCGGTACCATCGGGACTAAACGTTGCCTCGATGATCATCCCTGAGTGCTGATTAATTTCTATCATGCCGCCGCTTTCTTTTGCAGCTGGATCAGTTGCCTATTATTCATTTAAGAGTTCGATTTTCTGTCTAAGGTAATATTCAGACGGCATAATATACAGATGAAATACACAATCACCTCTATAGATCTAAATCTAGCTGCAACATTGGCAACCGACCATAGCTCTGCTTTAGAACCCCTTGTTAGTACCAATAGTTTAGATACTGCATCACCATCCGATGGATCATCTTCGGGAATATAAGGACACCAAATAACACGATGACTAGTAGGAGATGATTCTTCAGCATCAACTTGTAATACTAAGTTACATAATAGTTCGGATGGTGTTGATTCAATAGTATGTATAAAGAGGTTTCCTGAGTAGTCGACGCAGGCTAAAATAGCATTTGACACATGAGCAAAAGCTAGATCTTGTATAGCCCCACGCATTCCTCTTAATAACGCTCTTTGTTCTAATTCTTTATATACAACCCGTACTACTCCACCTCCAGTTCCAACTAAAAAGAAATGTATAATATGAAATAAAAGTAAGCAAAGTGTAAACTACATTCATGGTAAAATTTCATTACCTTTGATACCGTAAGCTAAATATTTTCCAGACATATGAACAGCCAATAATTGACCGGTATAAAAATTATGTTCCCAAGTAAAGTCAACGATATTTTTTAATTTAACTTTGGAACTTCCATGATCGTGGCCACCCGATGATGGAATGATTGTTACATTTTGACTATACAATTCTACCGAATGTTGATCCTCTTGTCCGCTGAATTCCCTGGATAAAAGAAAACAATAATATAGAAAAAAAATATTAATTAAAAGCATCATCAATCATGTTAATTGTTTCGTCCTTGGAAATAGCAAGAAAAAGAGAAGGAGAGTGAGAGAGAGAACGAGAGAGATAGTGACAAGATCAACAAAAAAGGTTAAAAAATTGAAAAAAAGTCAGAAAGATTTAGATGAAAATTCATAACAAAATTTGATAAGATTTTGAATCCTTGAAATTAGAACGACAAGGAAAATATTTTAATTGGAAAAAAAAGACAGATATCAATTTGAAAAGAAATAATATGAACTTACACTGTCTGCGGATATTTCAAGTGTCCTAGATTTTCTTCTCCAGTTTTAATCATTTTGCTGTAGTTATATTTAGATATCTGAAAAGTAGCGATTCGAAAGGAGAAATAATAAGATATATTAAGAATTTTTAATAGATGTATATTATAGTAGGTATATTCGTAAGATTCTAACCCCCAGCCGGTGGCACGCCTGACTGCATTATCTCCGTCGGTACACACGCGCGATATTTTTTTCTCACCTTCGTTCATAAATTTGATCGAACTGTGCAGGTGCGTACCCTGTTTTTAATATATATAATATGTGTATATATAAATATATATATATATATATAGATATATATATATATATTTATATATATGTGTATATCGAATCGACCGCCGACCTTATTCGATTAACTTATTATATTTTAAAACATTACTGTGTCCTATTTCTTTCTTTTTTTTTAATCACCTAGTTGAGACCACATATTACACAATGTGTGAAAGAGATTTGAAATTATTGAATGAAAATCTAATATAAGACTTTACGAGTAGTAGCATTCGCCGTTGATTATTAAAACCAAATCGAAATGGAAATGTTTTAACTTTTTTATATTATCGCTAGATGGCAGTTTAAATAGTCGAACGAGATATCGATAATCACCAAGATCGAATTAAAAGAAGGGGATTTCCTTTAGTTCTAACCTTATCAACCAATGAGATTCTCAGAATTGAAGACTAATTTTGATTTTAATTTAAAATGTAATCTAATACTATTTTAATTTTATCTTTATATAAAGGAATTTGATATATTCTCAATTTTTATTCGAAAAAATGATTCTCAAAATATTGGGGATTATCTTTTTTTTTCGTATTGTTTTTAAAGGATAATAAAATATTTCTCATGTAAAACGATATTATACGCGATAAATTTACACAGTTTATTTCTTTGAGTTTTTATATATATTTTATACACTATAGACAGGCTTCTTGTATTTGTTTTATTTTAATTCTTTTTTTATTTAATTATTATTATTATTATTATTATTATTATTATTATTAATTTTTATATTTTTATTTCTTTCGTGTACGTGTCCCTAAAACCTCTTTTGGAAAATGGCAGTAGTGCTCAAACGTACGTAGACCCAAAATTGGTTGTGGCAGTTAAATTCAGCTAAAGTGTCGAGTATTTCTTTTTTTGTTGTTTTTTTTTGTTTTTTAGAGTAAATAGCACTTAAATACCTACGTACATTAATGCGTACTTACATTCCTCGTTTGCCAAATAGTATTTACGTTACGTTTATATATTTATATTACAGATTGCACATACCTCTATTTTATTTAATAATTATTAATAATTTAATCAAAAAAGCGCGAGGGAGATGAAAGGTGAATCGAAAGAAGAAGATACGCTGCTGATAAGAAACCTTGTTTTTTTATGTCTTTTCTTTTTTTTTTACTTACGAATTTAATAATTCGTCCTTTTCGATTCACGTTTCTCGCAATGTACAGAGTTTTTGCCCTACGAATAAAACGACATCCATCTTTTCGCAAAGCCTTTTTTTGTCGATAATCTTGTATATTTTTTTTTGTTTTTTTTGTTTTTTAATTTTTTAATAATTCAATGAGGCGCAGAATAAAAGCAACGTCGAACATTTCGTCGTAACTTCAGTTTGCGCGGCACAAAAACTTTTCTATTTGAAACTTCCGTTCGAAAATTTCACTATGTTTTTTTTTTTAATTTTATTTACTTTTTATTCTTTCTTTATTTCGAAAACAATTTCTTTTACTTTTTTTATACCCTTTGACGTCCTTTTCTTTCTAATATTACCGGCGAAGTCAAAGTTAGATTAAATTTATTTCTTTTTTGGGTCTTTCGATAATATATCGTATGATGTCCATTCTATATATTATATATATACATATATGTAATGGTATATATATAATATATAATGATATAAGCACACTGAACACTGCGCCAATCCAATTGGAAATAATGATACCAATTTATTTTTATTTAAATCCTTCTATCAATTTTTTTTTTATTTAAATCCTTCTATCAATTTTTTCTTTTACTTTGGAAATATTCACAGAGGTGTTTAAATTATGCAGGGAATTTTATTTTTATTTTTTAACGAACGCCTTCGAGGTTTTCATAATTTATCATTTTTCATTTTTTTTTGTTCTTCCTTTTGTTTCGTTTCATTTTTAATTCATTTATTCATTCGTGGTAATTGTTTATGTGGTATGTACGCGCGCACGTGTAATTTTTTTAATTTTTACTATCATCATAATATTAATTATTATATTATTATTATTATTATTATTATTATTATTATTATTATTATTATTATTATTATTATTATTTAAGCGTAATAGCTCGATTCTGCTAGGAGCGACTAGTCGATCGCCTAAGAAAGAATATTACAATCGTTTTGTAAAAAAAAAAGATGAGCTATATATATATTATGTATATGTATATGTTTATACCGGGTGGCTTCACGCATACGGAAAGAATTGTTTCTTTTCTCTTATCTTTCAACAAAATTTTTGTTCTATGTTCTTTTACGTTTTCGTTCATTCCAATTGAATTCTTTCTGCGTTAGTGTGATCATCGTGTGTGTATTTGGGATCTCGAAGCTTTGAAGTCGATTTACAAGCGCGATAAATTTCACTAAAAATTACAATTTAAGTTTATTACAAAATTCTAAGAAAAAGTGTGTCTATCTGATACAATCGTTCGCCATTTGCATGCACGTCGAGACGATGAAAATGGTCCCTGTGGGATTTCGATTAAAATAATATTATATATATATATTTTTTTGTCTTTGAATATATTTTATATAATATATAACGCGCGCGCGTATATATTACATATAATATATATAATATCTCATATATACAGGCTATTTCATAATACATAGGATCCACTTCAGGAGTGAACAGGGAGACACACACAAAAACAATGAAAAAAAAGTTCACTAAAACATATGTCGTATTTAATCTTCTTTCATAGTTTTATAGTCACTTTTGTGTTTCAATAATCCGCGATAATTTATCATCATAGAAAGTGCTCAAAATGATAATCCTCGGTTTGTTTTTGTAAACATTGCTATAAGTCTTGTGGATATTTCTTATCCTTGTTGATGTCACACTTTCTGTTAATTAAATTTAATCACTTCAGTTTATTCAATTCAGTTAGAACGCTTAGTCTTCTTACTAGGATACTATTATTTCATAATGTTTATATTTTCTGTGTATTTATAAAGTTACAAGCGCGTATATTAGATTTTGATTTTTGGTCTTATATGAAAACTGTAACATATTCGACATTCATTATCAGCATTGAAGAATTTTGTCATTGTTTTTGTCCCTTGTCACTACTAAAATGAGTTACACGTATTACGAAACAAACCTGTATATTACATATAGTATTTTATAATGGTATATATATATATATATATATATATATATATATATATATATATTATATATTATTTATATATATATAAGCGCTTTCTCTCTCTCTTTCTCTTTCCTTGTCTTTTATTTGTTTTCTCTTTTTCTTTCTTTTTCATTCTATATTAGATTTGATTAAAAAAATGATGAGATTATATATATTAAAGTTTTGAATGAATATTTGATAAAGATTACCGGACGAAGCACGAAGTAAGTTGATAAAGCTATTATGCTAGTTGACCCCGGTGTATGTGATCTAATTTTCTAAACGATCGATCGCCGAAGTTTGTTATTTCAAACGCGTAGAACGCGAGTTTGTGACGCATTTCTCGTCGGAGAAATAATGCCGACCACTTTGAACCAAAACTCTATTTGGAAATAAACTTTCGAAATAAACCAATATATAATATATTGTACGTACGTATATCTATATACCCACGTATATTATCATATGATTTATTATATGCATGGGATACATAGAATACGTTTTATTATTCGTACGAAAGATAAAACACGTGACATCTGGACGGAAAATATAGCGAATTATTTACTAATATTATTATTATCATTATTACTACCGTTACTACTAATATTATTTTTTTGCGAAGTAATTTTTAATCATTCTAGATAATCCTCGATAAATTTTTATCTATAGGACACGAATTAATTACGATATTACGATTTTTTTTTTTTTATAGTAATAAGTTAATTTTTATCGATCCTCGTGTTGAGATAAGACAAAATGAAATTAATCGACAATCACTTTGAAATAAAAAATAATCTCGAAATAATTGCTACGTTAATAATGTTAAAAATTAATTTTTTTCTTCTTTTTTTTCATGAGATTAATTAGATGTAGCACGATATTACTATATTACGAACTATTTGCAATTAATGGATATATTATTGTAATATAATATATAATTTATTATGTGTGTCATTTAATATACTAATCGATGAGTATAGATTTATTTTCGGTAAAATTCTGATCAGACTCACACGTGAGGATCATTAGATCGCACGATGAATGAATCGATTTATGACGCTAATGTAAATTTTCTAAATTTTACAAGCACGTTAAGTTAGCCGGTCAAATCTGTAACTCGGAATATTATCGAGGGTTTAATTTATGACGTGCGAGAGATAACGTTAGAGAGCTCGATGGTGTTCGCGTAGTCGAAAAATTATGTATATACATATATATCTATTTTAAAAACGCCCTCGTTGAATCGATAAATCACAATGTTCTATCTCTTTCTTTCTTTCTTTTCCCCTCTCTCTCTCTCTCTCTCTCTCTCTCTAACTATTTCGCATAGTTAGCTTCAAATTATATCCATCCAATAATAATATTTGTGCGGGCTCGTTGCTCGTGTCTGCTGATTTAATTCAATTCGCGAATGTAGGGGTGGGGGTGAAGGTAGGGAGAAAAGAAAAAAAAAAGATCGAAAAAATCGTCGATTGAAACTTAACGATTTATACAAAAGATTAAGAAAAGAAAAGTAAAAGTAAAAGTAAAAGGAAAAAAAATATATTCTACAATCGTAGTTTTATTATACAAATTTCTGATATGCTTGCGATATATTGCTGATATATTTTTTTCGTTTCTTCTTCTTCTTCTTCCTTTATCTTTATTATTATTATTATTATAAATATTATTATTATGATTATTATTATTTTTATTATTATTATTATAATTCTTTACCGTCCTTTGAATAAATAAATATGAAAAACACACACACACATTCGTACACATATATATAATATTTATCTATATATGTGTACGTATGTAATTATGTGTTATATAAATTAATAAATAAATCGTTTATTTTAACATTAGACTTTTCAGCCTTCTCTATATTGTTACGATGTTCATGTACAAATGATTCTAACATTATTTAAAAAAGAAGAATAAAAATAATATGAAGAAAAATAGTTAAAGATTCGTGATCGATGGACGGAGTCGTACAAAAAAGAAAAGGAATAAATGACACTTTTCTTTTTTTTTTATTCCCAAAATTTTTTTGCACGTGCACCTAATATTATTGTAGAAAGTAAAATTTAATATGATATCTATATACACGAAATGGATAACATCTTTTTTTAAAGACAACCTTGTATATATGACTATGATGTGAATATCTTGTTCAATTTTGTTTTAAGAAATTTGTATCCAAGCATTAACGATGATCTAAATCTCATATGCATATAAATATATATAATAAATCAATATAAAACAATATTTAATAAATATATAAATTTAATATATTAATATATATATATATATATATAGTGTAATAATAATATAATAATATATAAATTTATATATTGATATATTATTAATATTATTATCAACATTATATATATTATATATAATTTATATATTATTTATTATATATTATATTTATTTATTACATATATACGTATAAAGATTTTGAATGATTAAATACAGCCAAATATAATTCTCTTTTTATACATGATGCCGTACGATCTCTTCTCAATCTCTGTAATATATATTGAATTTAAAATTCCCAAAACTATTAAGCTGTATCTTTCTATAAGCACCCTTTCTTCCCTCCTCTTCTCTCTCTCTCTTTTTCTCTTTCTCGCTCACTTACATTCTCGACCTTTTCGATAAGCGCCCGTTTCCAAATCGATACTCAATTTTCTCAAGGTCAGTAGTCTTTTCCACATCTGGCATGTATTATTCTCATTAAATTAAATAGTTGAAATCTCGTTTTATATTTATCCTAACACGTGTTCGACCCTTATAACCGATTAATTAATGTATGCAATTTGTGCTTCTAATGCATTATTTAATAAAACTACCATGCTATCTGATCTTATACTAAATTTGCTAATTTATTTAGCACGAATCTTAGGACACAGGCGCTTTTTCTTATCCTTTGATTATTTTTTTTTCTTTTGTCATAATTTTAGCGAAAGATTTTTTATATTGTTTTCTTTTCGAAGATCGGATTGTTGAAATAGGTAAAATAACAAATTTGTGGTTTTTTTTTCTTGTCTCATTTGGCGATCGACGAATCTATAAACGTGTCACTTTGTAGGACATCCTAAATAACTAAAGAATAATTTTCTTTGTTTTTGTTTCTTTAATTAATTAATTAATTTATTAATAATAATAATAATTATTATTATTTTCAAAAATACTGTACATAAGAATACCTAAGCCACGCAAATCCGATCGGTTCTTTACAAGTTCTTCTCCTTTTTCTTCTTTTTCTTTTATTTTTTTCTTTCTTTTAATTGTTTTTATTTTTATTTTATTTTAAATTTTTTTTTCATTTTTTTATTTCCAATGAATTATCGAAGCGATAAAGTATGAATATACGATACGTAACGTTGCGATCGAACCTATATCTTGTGTCGAAAACTGGGTAGAAAAAATAATAAATAGCTGAAGTTGTGTAGGAGGAACGATAAAACTAGGTGAAGATTGGATGAATGAGGGTTGGACGAGAAGGAGGAGGTGGTGGAGGAGGAGGAGGAAGAGGTATAAAGAGATCTTCCTATTATCAGTTGTTTTGTTTCTCTTGCTTTCGGAACGGTCGTTCATCTTCTTAAAAATCTAAAGAATCCTCTGCTCTTATCAGGCGCCGGTGCCATCAGCATCGGTACTTGATTTTTATGAGTTATGTGTATCTGTAATCAGAATCAAAACGTTCATACTTAAACGTTTATCCAATTTAAAAAAAAAGAGATGATCTTTTACTGTTATTTATTAGATGAAATATTTTTTAAATAAATATAATGAATGCCGATCAAATGTTATTTACATTGAACAAAAATATATCTACATACTGAAATAAATAAAATTGAAAAATTAATAATGTTTATGAACTTACAGTGCATGGACCTTGCATCCATGGTTCACCATCAATTTGCATGGGGAACCGTTTGGTCGTGATGATGGTTACGCTGCTACATTGAGCCAATCTTCTTCCAGAATTTCGTAACCCTGTTTTAACTTGGCCCATATGTAAACAGTCTTCCAATCCTATCACTTCTATAAGATTATCCCCGATATCTGGAAAACAAATGAAATTATTTATATAATTTAAAAATAAAAGGGTAGGGGGTATAATTTAAAAAAACATCAGATTAAATTACGATGATTTACCCTGTATCGCGGCTGTAAGATCTACTGAATTAAAACTACTAGTGCTGAGTTCTTTGTCTGGTCTTTTCTTTCGTTTAGCAAGACGATGCCTCGCATGGTGTTCACCCCATAGGTTCGAACCCCCATGGGTGAAAGGAATGTTTAATAAAGCAACACCCTGTAAAGAAGGTCCGTGTGCCAAATCCAAAGGTGTACCGTCACACTACAATTTATACAAATGAAATTACAATTTCATTATAAAATAATAATAATAATAATAATAATAATAATAATAATAATAATAATAATAATAATAATAATAATAATAATAAATGAATGAATTATAAATACCTACAATTAATTCGAGATGTTCGTGAAGTTTTTTACAACTCGCGGCGAACTGTTCAGTCGTAGCATATTCGAAATACCACAATTTGTTCTTCATCCTGCTGTTAAATTTTTCCGGATTCTTTTCCCTTTCAACGTGAAACTTGTTACAAATGGCAGCGTCAACGCCAACGGAAAAATAATTATTGATAATATTGTAAGGTATACTATCTTGATTAGGTTTCTTTTCCTCTTTCTGATCTAGTACTTCGATCTGCCAACGATCCATCATCACGGGTGTTGATTTCTCGATTTTCTGTAGTAAGAAAAGGAGAATATTTTGAAAAATTCGTATTAAAAATACTTGGAGTTCTTGGAATTAGAAATAGATCGGAGGTCTTTATTTACTTTGAGAACTTTGTAAATAGCTTCGCCCTCGTAACCACCTCCCCAACGTAGACATCTGGCAAGATCGTTACCAGTACCAAGTGGTATGACACCAACAGCAGGCTGATGCTCGAACTGTACCCGATCTAAATCGTTTAACACACACATAGACAAACACATACATAATATATATATATATATCATACATAAACTCCTACCATGATAGAATTCCCCGAAAGTGTTATCATCAAAGTGTTACTACCATTAATGGCAGCTAGTTGTCAGCTTACCCATAGTTTCCAAAACCCAACCGACAGTACCATCGCCACCGCAACAAATTACCCTGAAGTTCTCGACATCTTTGAACATTTGCAAGCCTTGCATCGGTCCACCAATGGCTAAATTGTGTACCTGCCTAGGGTTCAGAATGTATTGAAATTTTCTCAGCATCCTTTCGCCTTGTCTACCTCCAGATTTCGGATTAATGAACACCAACAACGGTATCGTATCTGGAGATGGGGTTATTTGGAAGGACATTGCTGGTTGTTGACTTGACGAGCTACCACCACCACCACCACCACCACAGCTTAAGAAACCACCCTGATGAAGAGGAATCTTTCGTACTCCAATCGCATCTAATCACAATCCCAATAGTCTATCCCAAATAGAAATGTGATCTTTTCATTGTCTTTTCTCTTTCAACGAATATAAATGATATCATAAATTTGTATATCAATCAGTAGTATTTTAATGGATGCATAGCCACGATATTAACGCACGTGTGATAGATATCAAAGTCACAGTTTTATTTGGGATGAAATATGTACGCGAGGTAGACTAATTGGAAAAAAAGAAAAATTAAAAAAATATCACACTGGTATTTAACACTTACAGAACTGACAGACGAAGAGTCCTGTCCATGTTTACTACCCCTTTTGCTATCCCTCGATAATGATCTCTGTCTGTCCAATACGACTGGACAAATCGCTGTAGGTGGTAAAATGTGTACAGCATATTCGCCGAGGGTGCATTCGGTTTTCACTTGCGAAGCGCATCTGTTGTGCAGCTACAAAGTTACAATTGAACAGCCAATGTTGTTGATCGATCGTACGATGGTTTGAATTTTAGAAAGCAACAAAAATTCAAATCTAGTCGAGTTGGTATGGAAAAGCTTACTCACGGTTAGTTGACACCAACGGCAATGGAGTCCCGTGATTCCATTGTAACTTTTAATGGTTTTTCTACACTTTGAGCACTTTCCGTGACAATTGCCCTCGACCCAATGATGTATCATAGTTTGTGAAGTTTTTTTACTTTTTACATAGGTTGCAATACACGATGCTGGTGCTCTTTGTACGCATCTTTCGTGGACAGTATATTTGCAAACTTAAATAAGAACAAAAATTATGAAATAAATAAAAGTAATTTGATTAAAAAATTCTTGTTATTTATATGATCAGTATATTAAATAGATGGTCAAGTATTTATAATAAAATATTGATATATATTTTACATAAATATGACGCAACTCTAATGCAATCCTACCCCTATTATTATTATTATTATTATTATTATTATTAAATATGAACCATTTATCTTTTTAAACAGTGATAAAAAAAGTAAAAATGTTAAAAATAACTGCTATCTATATGGTTTATGTATTAATACGCGATGCAACCTTGATACAACCCTATCCTTATTATAAATACTAAAAAATTAATTTTTAAAATACTGATAAAATAAATAGAAGTATCTAAAATAGTCGTTACTAATACGCGATCTGTATTTATAATATTCTATGTAATGCAACCTTAACGTAATCTTATCCAAATAAAATCTAAAAGTATGAAAAAATAATATCTTTCAAATTCCTAAACAAAAAAATGAATATTAACTTAACGAGGAAGAGAAAATGCTTACAAACACAACAGAGTCCTTTCTTTCCAAGTCCAACCAACATGTTCAAGCACAGATTGCAATAAGCGGGTTTGCTGAAGTGCTTCAATCTCCACAAATGATTTCCATCCTCTTTCACGTGAGAATCGAGACCAAGGAGAACTAACAATGGAATCGTCGTTAATCCACCCCTCTTCCATTCCTCCAAGGACACCGTACCATCCGAATCGTAATCGATCTCTATCATCATGTCTTGTAATATCTAGAAAAACCGGTTGTTCGTTCGTTTTTCAAACTCTCCTGAACAATCCTCCTCTCCCTCCCTCTTCCTCCTCTTCCTTCTCCTTCTCTTCATTTTTTCGTATAATAATCGACAAACTTTTTCTCATTATTTTCTACTCACCGGTTTCAATTCGCTCACATCCCAACCGAGATATTCAGCCACGTTCATCATTTGATTCACGATGCAGTCCATCTCCTAAACCAACAAATTTTATCATCACACACAATGTTTGTTATATCATAGTAATTATTATTATTAATCACAATCGAATGATAATAATATTAATTAATTATCTTTAATGTACGCGCTTAATTCCCTTTTAACATTGGAAAAATTGCAAAAGACAATATCAGATAATTTTTCATAGACCCACTTTTATGTTTTGCTTGACGTGATTTCAATGCATTACGAATTTGTCGTGTCTAGATTATTATTATTATTAGAGTATCGATGTTACTTTTTGCGAAATGAAATGAAACGCGCTGTAACATCGTTGAATCATGTTTACAAATGATTCTGGAAAAAAAGTAACTAGAGATAACGTTTGGTTACTCGTAAATCGTACTACTACAACCACTACCACGACCACCACCATCAATACCAATAGTAGTTCTGTTATCCGATGCAGAAACTTATTCGTGTAGTATAGTACTATGTATCCATAAAGTATGTGCTTTTACGATAGTATGCAACCTGGGTAATTACTTGTTGGAGAATATATTGTATATAGAGGAAAGGAAACCATACGTATTTGTACACACACATGTTCTGTTCGTAAGGTAAACTCGTAAAATAAATGGGATCAATTCTAATTCGGTTTATACTATTTAAGTTGACCTAAAACAATTTGTACGAAATTTACACAAAAACATCGTAACTTACTAAATGAACATTTGGAATAATTTAAAAATTAAATTAATAATGTAAAAGGTGTATACAAGATTAGGTTGAAAAGTTTTCAGCTTGGACAAACAAACTTTTATTTTATTTTAATACAAAAGTGAGAGTTTCATCGACAACAAATTGTTTCTATGTTGAACCCAAAATTTTCAAATCACTAACATACATAATATTATGTATAGAATTTCACGTTAATTTTTAGATTCAATTTCCTTACATCAAAAAAATATATATTTACCAATCAACGATACACGAAAATTTGTTACTTACGTTCTTGTCAAGTACGCCATTCCCATCTGTATCGTAGAGCCGGAACATGACTGGAATATACAAAATTATAAATATTATATATATGTATATTTATGTGCATATACATGAAGAAAAATGTCAACGACTTGGACTCCAATATCGAAAAGTGATGTGCAACAAGTTGCAATCTGAACGTGTGAGTTGTTCATATAACAATTGTGTGTTCACGTGTGATCTTTCAGGTGGAAAATATTGAGAGTAACGATGACATTTTAACGATTACACGTAGGTAGATGTAATACGTGCATTCTTTTCTTTTTTTTATATTTGATTTCGTGAAAGTATCGAGATTGGTTGATTAGTTATGTAGGAATGTTTTTCCTTGTCTGTATATAAATTAATAAAAGTATTTTTTTTTTATTGAAAATATTTTGTTATTTCAGTCTAAATAAATAATGAAGTATATTGTATTTCGAGTTGAAAAAATATTTGTTATTTTTTTATTTGAAAATTTTTTCTATCTCGTATCTAAATATTTACATAAACAACATTATTAGTATATTTTTATTGAACATATTAAGTATTTTCATTCTAAATAAAAAATCCTAATATTTTTTTTATGTTTTTACAAAATTCTGACGATACTCAATCTAACAGAATAAAATCAAAAAAAGATAAAATAATACAAATTCACAAGTTACTCTCTTTTTGTAATCTTGTCAATTATATTACACACGCTTAGTTGGATGAATGATTAGAAAAATAACATCGCGTTAGATCTTTCGATTACGTCACGGTAAAAAAAAAGTAAGTAAGAAAATAAAGAAAAGAAAAGAAATGAGAAGAAAAATAAATAGAAATGAATATGGTAGAGTCAAGAGAAAATCACGGATAAGAGTGGAAGGACTCTTTTGCTAAATTTGTAAGATAAATTTAGTGTGTGAGAGAAAGAGATAGAGAAAGAGAGTTACGTTCAAAGTACTTACACTCTAATTTGTCTTCTGGTCTGCCTGCTTCCAAGAGAGAAAGGTAGCAAACGATATCTTTCAAGCTGACCTTAACTGAATGGACATCTATCGTACTTTGCTTTCTAACAAGATGTCTCATCTCTGCAAAAGAAGATAACACACAATATCAAAAAAGAATACATCCTTTATAATAAATTTGTTTTAATTTGTAATAATAAAACCTTGAGAAATAATGCTTTTTTTTAATATTTTTCTAATAACAAATATGAACGAATTGTTTACCCTCTTTTATTTTTTATTTTATTCGTATTTTTATTAGATCGTTGAATTTCAAAGAACGTTCGAGGATCATCGGAAAAATTGTATCGTTTAGAGGATAGATTACTATATTTATCTGTTAGTATAAGGTGTGTGCGTGTGTATGTGTAATTTTGTGATTTTTTTTTCTTTTGAAATCTTTAATATCTTTAAATATTGGAATGATATTTTTCAAGTACACACTTCAGATGGTTTTCACCCTCTTTTCTGTCTGTCTATCTGTCTGTCTGTTTCTCTCTCTCTCTCTCTCTCTCTTTCTGCGAGTGTTTATACATACAACATGTATATACATTGTTCTTATTATAACTCGAAATAATATCTATTTCAGTCGATTCGTGACATAGCTGTTTGTATTTTTGTAGATTTCGAAAAGAACGAAACATTTATTCTTACGTTGAACTTAGTTTGTTGCCAAATTGGTTCATCTCATTGTTATCATTTATTTGTATTATTATATACAGATATTAAGATAAAAAAAAAAAACACAAAACAAAAACGAAGAATTTATTAGTCGAATAAATGATGATTTTATAATCGCTGAATAATTTTTTGTTTCATTCTTTATCGTACTTGCGATATTTAATACAATTCTTGTTAATAAATTTTTGTTTTTGATGAAAAATTGAACTCACGAGAAGATAAATTTCTTTTTAGTGGTAGTCGTGATCGATCTTTAGATTCGAAATATTTATTTTTGAAAATTCGCGATGCTAATATCGTAGATGATTTCGTTTATGTACATATATATATATACGGCGACGATTTAATCTAAAAATAACTTTTCGTCAGACCTAGTCTGTGCTAACGGGACTCTTATGTCTGTCAAATGCTATACTTCCGTAATTTTATTAAGTAATATTTCAATCTACAATAAGATAGAAAGAAATAGAGACAGAGTGAGCTAGAAAGAGAAAGAGAGAGAGAGAGAGAGAGAGAGAGAGAGAGAGTAAAAGTACAGTAAAATGCATAAAATAATTCAACATTAAATTCGAATTTTGATGTTAAAAATTTACGAACCTTCTTTCAGCAAATAACCAGGTACATTTTGCAATCCTATCAAAAATTTTCTTTTAAGAACCATATTGATCAAATTTTCACCCACAAAACAACAACACCACGATTTTAAATAATCTATTTAAATATATGAACAATCATCTGTAATTAAAATTTCACGATTGTCTAGCAAAATATTTTTGCAATATAATATTTCTAACATCATAATTAATGTGTTTAGTTAAAATAAAAAATAAATGAACTGGTACGTAATGACAAAAAATGATTAACGCGATAATAATTAAAACAAAAAGGGTTGGGATAAAATTTTGAGATTGTTCGTTTTTTTTAATTTGTGGTTCTTTTCCCCCTCCACTAAGAAAATGACTAAACAATTTTATTTAACGGTTATAACGAAATGATACGCGATTAAATGACCTAACGCAAAAGTAGCAACAATGGCAGCTGTAACAACAACGACAATGGTAGAATAACAGTAGGATTCCGGTAACACTTGTTGCTTCTAGTGCACCTCGAGAATTACTGAGCGTGGCGAAAGCTCGGTCAGGATACAACAAGCAAGGTTTCGAGGCAAACGACGTCATTTATACCGAATGACACCGTCGTCGTACGCGTAGGAGCTATTTCGAGGAGTTCGCCAGAGGCTTGTGGAAACATCTCTGATATACACACACACACACACGCACGTAAAAACACGCAGAAATGTACACACGTACACCGTGCATTCAATTGGGACGATCAATTAAGAGATTAATTTCGTTTTTTTTTTTAATGGTCGATTTTTACATCCACACCAAATGAAAAATCGTCACGCTATCGAGTTCAAGGTCGATTGGTTATTTTGAAATAAATTATTTTCAATGTTAATTAAAATTCTCTAGATGATCACCTCCTGACAAAATTAGTCAATTAATTTTCTTATTTTTTTTTCGTATCTATCGAAATAAAATTTATATACGATTTTGGTACTGTTGTTGAAAACATTTACACGTGTATTCACTTTGTAGATAGTTGATCAATTAAAAGATCTTTATTATTTTTGTTAATAAATTTAATGACTATACAACGATAAAATTTTTTAATATTTCTATCACACGATTGATTATTATCGTACGAATAATTTTACACGTTCGTAAGGAATAAACTGTTAAATATAAAATCATTCTTGATTTGTTTATATACAAAGAAACGCGGAAATAAACTCTAGACAAGTTCGCGTGGAAAGGGTGGTATTCCTAAAATGTCGTGACATTTTGTAAAGATCAACTCGTTTTGTGTACATAAGGTTTGTAAAAGAGAAAATTAGAAATAGACACTCCTATTTCCTGTATTTTCACGTGAAAGATAAATATATATATATATTTATTTATATCGAAAGAAAATCAATTCGAACTTCACTCGGCCACTATTGCGAAAGACTTTTGATGAACATCTGGATTCTATAATTCAAACATATAACTCTTTTATAATTATATTCTTATTACAGGAGAGAGATGTTGCGAAAAAATAATCGATAAAAGTAGAAAATCACGTAAGATAAGTTAAAATGGCAAATGGCAAACCGCCTAAATATGGGACTTACTTTAGAAAATATGGTCAGAGGATAAAAAAAAATATTCGAAACATGTGTCCTATTTGTTTTCTAAATTATAGTCAATTTTGTGTTCAAACAATTCGAGATAGTTTATCGTCATGGAAAATACTCGAAATGGCCAACCCCTTCGTGTTTGTATTCATTGACAGCTTTCTCGTACACGTCCTCGAAGTTCTTCGATGTTTGGTAACGGGTTTCGAATACGCAATAGTTTTCAAAATGAGTCCAGAAATCAAAATCTAATTATGGGCATGTAATTTTCAAATACACTCTGCAAAATAAAAAATAATGGAATAATTTTAGTAAGAGGATCGAAATAATTTTATGAATTAAAAATTTAATTAACATAACATGTGTGGATATCAATGAGAATAAGAAATATTGATAAGACCTCGAATATTGTTTATGATGTGAAATGTGAAATGATCATTTCTGGAACATCTTCTATGAAGATAAGTAATCGTGAATCATTGGAACATAAAAGTTGTTATATGTATTTTTTAAAATGCATACTTGAAATGATAGTTTATTATTTCTTTAAATAAAACAAATAAAATACTATATTTTTCTGATTTATGTTGACAAAGTAAAAAAGCGCACATTTATTACAAATATTTCGTATCTTTTTAACTCTGTAATCCTTACGATACACATAAATATAAATTATCGTATTTTAATGATTTTTCTTATCCTGTAAAAAGAAAAGAATCAAATTGTATAATTTAATATATCAAGATAAACATTATTTTATTTTGTTTTTCTTATATTACATTTCTATTTAAATTTGTCATATCAAAATTTGTTCGTAAATCGTAAATAATTCTTATAATAAAAATGCAATAAAAATGACAACACTTGTGAGATGAAATGAAATGTATGATCAACGAGGAAGACAGACGGTGATTATTTTTCATAGTAATGATTTTATTAGAGTTAATTTAAAATGAAAATAAAAAAAAATATCTTCGATATAGAGTATGTGTATGTGTGTGTGTGTGTGTGTGTATGTAAGAAAATCGATCGATTAAAACATCTGATCGAACTGTTGTATTATCGGCGTAAATGTATCGAGAATATATCCAAGGGTGTATAAGGAAAGGGGGGGGGGAGCAGAATCGAGTTTTATGGAGGCAAGCCATTTATTTTACGAGGGCGTATTGTTTGGAGAAACCTTCGCGTTAGGATTTTATCGTCAGTGGCTGCTCCGTTTCTAAACGTAATGAGCTACACTTACGAGCTGAATCTTGGATCATAAATTGACTAACGACCCCATTCCAATTCTTTTCTTTCACCTTTACAAGAAAATAAACTCTAACAATCATCATTATCATCATCTTTGAACTTGGTACATTTAAAGGTTTTTTTTCTTTTACACTACCTTTTTCTAAGAAAATATCATCAAAAAAAAGATCTTTTTTTTTTTAATGCAACTTTTAAACAGCGTCACCCTCTTCCTTCTATCTCCCCACTTTTCACCCCCACCTCTCAAACACCACCACCCTTGACCCGCGGCGAGCGCCGTGGGGCGAGTTATGCTACTTGAAAAGTTTCATCAAAGTTTTTAGATTAGTGATATTTATTGAAGTTTAGAAGAAATTTTGTAATAAATTTATTTTAATACCAGATATAAATATATTCGGATTAAAAAAACAAAAAGAAAAGAAAAAACAATTTAAGACGCACGATTGTCTTTTTTTTTTTTAAACCAGGAATCAAACAATAAAATTAAATTATTTCTTTTTTACAATATCATACACGGTGAAGTTTATTAAAAAAAGAATTCATTGACACAATTGTATGATCATATTTTTGACGTACGAATTTGAATGTTTAAAACATATTTTAAAAAGAATTTTTAAAATATAAATTTTATTTAAACATACAATCGACAGAAATTCGAAACGAACGTATACAGAATGAGAAAGAAGAAACGGATATTGCTAGATGTAATCGATATATGGTCGAATTATTGTATTTCTAAGTTTGGTATGCTACGCGTATAGATATATCGTAATGGAAAACCATCAATGGAAAACCAATGTCGAGAATCATTCGCTAGGAAGACTATGGTCAATGTTGAAATCGATGGTATTGTACATTCATTCTCTTTCTCTCTCTCATTCTCTTTCATTCTTTCTCATTCTATTCCGTTTCTATCTGTCCCTGTTTTCTATTCATCGTATTTTCTATCTTATTCCTACCTTCCAATTTCCCATTGTTGACGAGAAGAGAATTGTTCGACTTCCTGGACGAATTTCGTGACATTTGGCTGTGACTTGGGCTGCTGTCGGTACTCTTCTTTTCAAGAACGTCGTGGCAACTGTAAGATGTCCTTGTTACCGTCAACATTGGATGTACGCTTCCTGTAACGTAACGTCACCGTTAAACATCAAATCGATAGGAAGATTTCTTTTAGAAAATAGAAATTCTTACTTAAACGGAGTAAAAGTATTTCTTCGATAAAAATGTTACGGAAAACTTTGACATAATGTCTAATCGAAGTGAAACGAAAAAAAGGGACAATGTGAGTGAGAGAAAGAGATAGATAGATAAACGTATCCAAACAAAGTCACCCTTATCTCAACTTCAATCGACGATATATCATCACCGACAAAGTTTAAATCAAAGACAATTTTTTTTGCTTGGTTCAACAGGTAAGAAATTAAATCTTTGATAAACCATACTTCTTTTTTTTTGTTTCAACACGATGAAAAAAAAAATGAAATTCAATTACTAATTTTACGAAATATTTACATTCTTTTTTTTTTTAAATAAATTTATAAAATGATAAGAGAAACGTTGTGTTATACGGGTGTGTATAGTTTTATGGGGTAAGTATAAGAATTTGATACGTTGTATAAAACTAACTTTCTATTATATTGATTTACAAAGTTGTAAACCATGAACAGAAATTTTTTCTTTTAGTTTCATGAAAATTAGATTATAAATAAGACCACGTTAAAAAATTTTATGTTTTTCTTAAATTGTTCAAACCATAAAGTAAAATACATGAAAGATAAAATACGAAACATATATCATATTCTTGCATCGGTTAAATAATACATATAGATATAATTTAAAAGAAAGAAATTTTATATATTTCCAAAGATTTCCCTGGAGACGAGATATATAAAAAGAAATGAATACAACAAAAATAAAATGAAAAATATACGAAAAGTATCGAACATTGAGAAGATATTAACGAGATCGGTAGCAGCATTCGAGTACTGCTGATCTTCGTAAGAAATAACAATCAAATTCCAGGATACTGATCGTTGTCGATGAAAGAAAGGAAGCATGAAAAGAAGGAAAACGAAAAAAAAAGAAAAAAAGAGGGGAGAAAAATTGAAAACGTCGTCGACTCTCAATACGATAATACCTGACATCATTGTTATTTTTCCCGTTGACCTATTTTAAGAGGATGGGTAAAAGATGGGGGTAAAGGTTGAAATACTACTTCTAGTACCGGTGTTAGTGGCAAATGCTAGTGTTGGTGGTGGTAATGCTGATGGTAGGGTAGCGAATCGAAGGATTTCCCTTGTCCTAAACGAAAATACGACGACGCCTTCTGACATTTAAAGCTTGAGAGGTAAACCGTAGTAGCTTTCCTATTCTACTATCTGTTTTCTTTCTTTTCTTTTCCTTTTTTTTTTTTGTTTTCTTTCCTTTCGTAATCGTTAGAAGAATTTTCCTCTTATTTTATTAATCCCATCACTTCTACCACCTAGCACATTTCCCTTGCAATCAGATTTCCAATTTATCCGTTATATTTTTCCATTGTAAATTTGTAATCGTTCTTTTTTCTTATTTTTAGTTTATTATTTATTTTCTTTTTTTTTGTAGAATTTATGCGTATTGATTGTTGCCGCGTGTATTCAATTATTTATTTATTTTTTGTCTTTACTAATTACAAACACAATGTTGAATGATATAAATATATTTGTGTGTGTGGAAAATTATTTCTTACGACTAATTTCTCTATATTCATATTCAATTAATAATCATTCTGTTTCTTATACAACAAATAAAATAATAATAAAATAACGAACGAATTTAAAAATTAATATTGATCAACATAAATAAAAAAAGAAAAATAATATCAAATCTTTCATTTTGATACGAATATGAAGGCAGAGAACGAAAATGAATATGAAAATGTTCGTCCTTGGGGAATTATCATAGCTATTCGTTCTCAGCATAATGTCAAAGTAGAGATATCTGCTTTGAGAGGTAGAAAATCGAATGAAGAAGAAATGTGACATAGAAATTCATAGAATTACCAGTTCGTGTTCTTGATGAGGCTTCGCTCTCGGTTCTGTGGTGTCCCAGAGATTGCAGCTTTTCCGTAAGTCCATGAATTTTGTCGACCAACGAGGAACTACCAACGTGGCTATCAGTGCATGCTCCTCCTGGTAATCCGGTGCTGTTCACGTTACTGCTCGAAGTTGTGTGAGAAGTAATCGCTGCACATGCAGTCGTTGACGACAGCACAGCCATTTCCTAAAAAAAAAAAACAAAAATAATAATACCTCTACTAAAAATACGAATAAAAATACAAATACTTGTACCTAGTATTTATTTGGTCAGTATTTTAAAACAAAACGTTTTTCCCTCAATGTTTTGTAATATATATATATTTTTTTGATATTATATAAAAAATAATTTATAAATAGGTCAGTGTTAAATATTGATATTTTTTTAGTTTTCTTTTTTATAAATATTGATCATTAACGTATCATATTATTTATTATATTAAATATTGATCCAAAAAAATTTCGAAATATTTATTCAATAAATAGCACTCGTTCCTCATACCCACACTTAAAAAAAGAATAATATTTCACTTTCTTTTTCTTATACTCGTTAACCAATATATTATATTTATCTTTTATTTATGTTCCTCGTTGTGTGTTTCCGTGTTCTTTTTTTTCCTTTTGATTTTTCTTGGTCAAGAATAACTCAACCATTGATCCAACTCCTATCTGATTTATACGATTTTAAAAATCAGAAGGATCGTACTTAGGAAAAATCCCCTTCGATTTCCTTTTTTTCCGTTAGAATAAATTTTTTCCTATACCCTATCTCTATCTCATGTCCCTCTTTTTTTGTCTTTTTTTTTTTCCCCCTATCATAAAGTCTTCCGACATGTGGGATACGATACGTAATCCAAATTCAATCCGTTCATCGAGCCAGAAAAACCCTTTAATCTTTTTAATTTACGTGAGTACGAAAGGAAATCCTCGACGGACGTTTTGTCGATCGTTCACGTTTTGATTGATCAAATTCAAAAGATTTTATAATCAAAAAGAATATCATTTTCTTTTATCAATTTTCATTCGTTCATTCCTTCATACATTTTTAATATTAATAGAAAATATTTCGAAAGATTGACTATGGGATAAAAATAAGTCGAAAATTTTCATTCAAAGCAAAAGTATTCACTTATTTATCCTGTATATAATAATTATGATGTTGTTTTATGACTTACCTTAAAGGCTTTGCCATCGACAACACGGGGATCCTTTTTAACAAACGAGAGAAAAAGGTGACGTGACAACTCATCGGGTGTTGCGACTTCGAGGTAGGTGTCCAGAAATTTTCTAAAACCATCGTAATCGATGTCCTGCAAAACAAAAATGTTTCTATGTTAAAAGAAAATTATAAGTAAACAAACAAATAAAAAATATACATAAAAAACAAAAAATAATAATAATTAATTGCATTCACTGTATTGCATTTTAGTATTTTTTTGTTTGTTTATTTGTTTAATAAAATCAATCATATATGAGAGAAGAAAATTGTTAGTCAAAGATATATATATATATACCTAATTAATCTATCTCTTGACAAATTTTCTCTTGCGAATAAATTCTACTTAATTGCTATATTTTCAAAAACCCTCTTTTAAATCATATCAAATAAACTTTGAAATCTCCCCTCTTAACGATGCGTATAATGAATCAATGTAAAAAAAGAAAGAGAGAGATGATCTTTCACTCTCTAACGCAGGCTATAAATGTTCTCAGGTTTATGATGAAACAAAAAAAGAAAAAAAAGGGGAAAAAAAAGAAGAGAAATACGAGTCGATCGTTCCACAAATTGATCATTTGCGATTGCAATCGACGGTTGTACATTAAAGCTGCCAGCAAGAACCAACTCTCCTCCTCTTCTTTCTCTTTCTTCCCCTCATCCTCGTTGTCGTCGTCGTCATTCTCGTAGTAGTTCTGTGCTAATCGATCGATGGTGTTTCATGCAATTAACTGTGTTTACCCAAAGCCATTCGTCGAATTGCTGGTTGTACCGTTATACGCTCGAAATACGTTTTAGATGAGTTCACAATACATACCTACCAACCTCCCAATCCCACCCTACCACCCTCTCCATCACCCACTTTCCCCATCATTCGTCAGAGATGGAAAATCTACCTTAATTCCTTTATTATCAACGAGAGACAGTTTCGGCCATCGTGAATTGGAATTACTAAACAAAACGGATTAGGATCTCTTGAAATGAGAGAAATAGAGAAAGAGAGGTAGTGAGAGAGAGAGAGAGAGAGAGAGAGAATGACGTTTCGAATATCCAGTTTGTAGGTCAAGTACATAGCCGTGAGATATCCATGATGCTCTCAAAACACGACACTGTGACTGACTTAAGTGTTTCCTCGAAAGAAACATGACGATGGTAGGTGAGGGGGTGGAGGAAATAGAAGGATAAAAGAAAGATAAATAAGGAAAAAGAAAAGTTAATTAAAAGAATGGAGTAAAGAAAAATTTTCATTTACAAAGTAATCCTGAAAAAATATGACTACTTTGTGTTTACTAGACAATTCTCTTCCTTCTTCTACTACTCATACCATTACGAGAAATCTTCAAGGACAAGAAATCACAAAAAAATATTCGATTGTGTTTCGTGCAAACAAAATCCTGGTCTTGGAAGGAAAAACTTGAATATAAAGAAACTAAAAATGACAACATTTTTATTGATTACGATTTTTCTTTTTCTTTCTTTAGGAATTCAAAAATAAAATTAATCGTGCAATCCCACATAACATAAAAACTTTCTAAAAACTTTCTAAAACATTTCTTGAAAAGCTTTAAACCTTTCAAAAAGGTTTCTAAAAAATCTTTCTACAAGGTGAAAATGTCCGCGTTAAGAGACGTGCAAAAGATTACTCTATCAGTAAAATATTTTAGAAATGTTTTTAAAATATTTTTGTAAAATCTTTTATGAATCTTTTTCAAAATATTTTAGAATGATGCCTGCAAGGTTTCTGAAAGATTTTTTGGAAATATTTTACGAAACTTTCGCTGAAAGATTTCAAAACTTATCGTGCTATGTAGGATATATTGCACAAAATAGAATTTAATTAAAATAAAAAATAAGAATAAGAGAACGTTGATCATCTCGAAACCTGTTGATCAGGATATTAATAGGTTTCAATTTAATATACAATAACCATTATTATTATCTATGAAATTTGATAAACTTGTATTATGCAAGATCGACCACTTAAAAAAGGAAAACTTTTCTTCTCAATTTTATTATAATATATGCATCGCATATACGTCCTAAAATGTTTTTTTTTTTTAATGTCCGATCGAGATAATCGTTTTGAAAGCTTTTAAAAGCTTTCTTCAAACTCATTTATTATCAAATCGAAAGTTCACCATGGTTCTACGATTTTTATACTATATATATATATATACAATAATTATGAAAAAAAGCTATTTATCCGCTCTTTTCATAATTATATTAACATATTTTTTTATGAATAAAAATGATAGAGAGGAAAAAACACGATACAAATATTTGTTCGAAAATTCTTCGTCTGACCATATAAGGTTCGTACTACTTAAAAACGTCTAATACGTATCTCCTACATTAATTTGAAATTTTATTATATTTAAACAACGTACGATCTACAACAAAGCATAATTAATAAATATTTGTAAATATTAAATAAACAAAATAATCCAACAACGATGAATTTAAATTCCATTCCGAGATTCGAACGAAGAAACTTGGTTTTCAAAACAAACAAAAAGAATTTCCCCAAAGTATTACGTAGACAAAAAAAGATATTGAAAAAACCGGGACTAGGGAGCCAAAAAAAATAGAAATATGGAAAGGGTTGTAGGGATGGATGGGTGATATAGTAACCGAGAGACAATTCAGTTTCGAGCTTTTCTCGAGGCAAAAAGAGCTGGGCTGGCTAGCTCTCTCTCACTCCTATACCGTGTGACATTTATCGACGCCACTCTTCAAGGACGGAGGGCGTCGCCTTCTTCTTCCTCCTATTTTTGTTTTCTTTCTTTTTTCCTTCTTTTTTTTTCTCCATTAAACTTGCGCTCTTAGCGATAAACTCTCGGCCTCCTCTCACCACGGTGTCGAGGCTGGACTTACGCTTACAAAGCGAAAGGGCGCGGTTTCTGTAAAGGACGATAAAAAAAAAGAGAAAGAAAGAAAGAACAAAAATAAAATAAGAAGTGAGAGAAAGAGAGGGGGGGGGGTAAGCGAGTGTGTGAGAAAAAGATAGATAGAAGTGATAGCGAGAAAGAGGGATGGGGAGGGGGAAGGGTGAATCGTAACCTGAAATCGATCGAACGTTGGTACACATATATACATACATAAATACATTTATATATATATACTCGTAGCCTTCTCGTTCAGATGATCCTTCTCGTAAATGAAATCGTAACGGATCCAAAGCGATAAGTCGAAATGAAAGCTTTTGAGATACCCACTTGAGTAGATACTTCGTTTAATCCGTTCTCTACTTCTCGGATTCCTTTATTTTCTTTGAAAATTACGCAAATTTTCAGAATTGTAATTACTTCCTTTTCTAATTCTTTTCGTTTCATTTCATTTAATTTTTTTTTTAAGTAGTTAAACGTAAAATTTGATTACCTTTAAAATGATATTAATGATTTAAGGAATATCATTTCAAATAATGAAAGTTGGGATAGTTCGAAGAGGTGTTGAATAAAATTTGGAATATATTTTTATTTATTTATATCATTTTAATTAAATGTTATTAAATAATTGATAATTATATTGAATATTTATTATAAGTAGATATAAATTATAGTTAAACATTTAATCTAATCTTTGTTAATGCAGTATTCGAAAAATATTGTTCATTTTTTAAGAAATAAATACAATTGTAATATATATGTAATGAGACTATACAAATGTGTAACTTTAAAGTTACACGACGATATTATGAAAAAATTTATTTCTACTTCTTTACGAAGAAAGAAAAAGAAGGGAATAAAAATATTTAATATAAGTAATAACCGCTTCTATAGAGGATCGTGAGTATATTTCAAGAGAATGCCTGGCAAATACCTGCTCGTACTACTGCGAATTGTCTTTTAAATGTAAGTAGTGCATGGTTATTGTCGCTGGTAATAACATTAGTAAGTTCGTACTGCTTACTGCGATGTAAGACTTTTTAGCCAACTTGACAACACAACAGTAGTATGATTTATTCGAAATGTCAACTAAAAAATACTCGCCAAAAAAAAAATTAAATTCGAATGAAGATCGGGGAGAATTTACATGGCATTTATAAATTTACGAGAACCCCATTTAAAAAGAATCTAAATAATACAATAAATAAAAGATTCAGAAATTCTTTCTCATACACATACACACACGCCTATGTCATATACATTCTTCCATAAGGTTGGATGTTACGTAAAAAGAGTAGTAGTTTCAAGGTACATTGTCCAGCAGAAGCCTGATAAAAGTAATTCTTTATGCGTCCTCGTATAAAATGCGTCTTATAAAAGATGTGGTTGGTTGGTTGGGATGTTGGAAAGGGGGAACAACGATTTTCCAGTTTCTTCTTTACGAGCTTTCCTTTCCAAGGTTTTGTGAATAGGCTAAGAAGGAATCGCATCTCGTGAAGTTACGTAACTCCACGTGACATCAACTATTTTCTATGTCTACTCTCGTAGAAAATCTTGCTCGAGTACACCGATTTAACGAATAAAGAAAAAAAAGTAGTAGAAGAAGAAAGTAGAAGACGGAGATAGAAAAGAAAATACGGAACGATGAGAAGAGAATGCGTTATGGTGGGTGATGGTGTTGGTGGTGGTGAAATAGTTTCTCGTTCAAGGAAAGGTTATTGTAAAATGTAGTATCATCGTTGATACCCAGCTATAAGTACTAGAAAAAAGTAGGACGTCGTTTGTGTTAACCGACGGAATGTCCGCATGAATGAGACAAGATACGGCCATTAAGCTTCGAAGTTACGTGCCAGGGTAGAGAGAGGGTTGCACGGAGAGGGGTGAATTCTAAAGGAGATAGAAACGAGCACGTTCTGAATGATGGTAGAGTAAGGGGTTGCGCCATTCGTTCGGTCGTTCGTTCGTTCCTTGCCAGTGACATCAGACTTGATGCAAATGACGTCACCGGGTCTGACGACGTCATAACCTACTACTTTCGGAGATATAATTTCTTCTTTTTATTCCTTTTCTTTTATTATCTTTCTTTTTATCGACGAAATTTTTAAAAGGGTAAACTCACGTAGATTTTATAAAAGCTTTCTTCTCTTTCTCTCTCTCTCTCTCTCTCTCTCTCTCTCTCTCTCTCTCTTGTGATTAAAGAATAAATAAATTGTTTGCTTTTTTTTCTTTTTTTTTGTTTTATATTTACTTACAATTAGACTCATTTCGGGATTAGTGATACGTTTAAGTTTTTTCATGGATCTCGAGTGTTTTTTCACGATATTCTTTAGTATGTTTTATATTATTTTTATAACAATATTTTTTTTTTATTACGATCAAATTAACTCTATTGATTATTTTTATACTTTTCTCTACAAAATTTCGTTCGACTTATTATTTTTCAAGACATAAAACATCGATCTGATAAAACGGCTTAATCTTTTTTTTCTTCATATTTCTACACGTCAAATTTATCATTTAATTATCCCATTTTCTATTATCCCACAATCGGAATTTATTTTCGACATTCTATTTCGTTTATTAAGAAACAAACAAACAAAAACATTTCTACGAGTCATTGTAAGATCATTAATTGTTTGTACTTTTTCAATCCTCAACAATCTCACGATAAAAATAAATAAAAAATAAAAGAGAAAAAGACTTTGATAAGATTGATAAACGATATCTTCTTTACTTTTTTTTTTTAAGTAGAAATCGATCTTTATTTTTTTTTTTCATCTTCCTTTTTTCCCTTTCCTTTCCTTTCCTTCCTTCTGTCTATTAGATCTCGATGCTTCGGGTCAGCAGATGAAAAGCGAAAGAGAATTTCTCTCTTGAGGATCACATCCTTCGAATTTCTGTTGGAAAGAAACGATCCTAAGAGATAGAGTGAGAGAGAGAAAGAAGAGGAGAACGAGTGATGGGAGTTTGGGGTTGGGAAAAGGTTAGAAGTAGAAGAAGCAGAGAGAGAGAGAGAGAGAGAGAGAGAGACAGAGAGAAAATGATATGGCAGAAATAAGCGTAGGAAATTTTCACGTTCTCTCTCTCTCTCTCTCTTCTCTCTTTTCTCTCTTGTCGGAAGTCAAACCGACGACGAGTCCAGGGAAATCAAGCCGATATTCACGGAAATGATTCCGATCGTCCACTCTCGTACGAACCTTTCTCTTCTTTCCTTTTTTTACTTTCTTTTCTTTTTATTTTTTTATATCTATAAAATAGTCCCGTTCGAAATGTGATACGGATTATTCTAAACTGTTTGATTAAAAGATTAAAAATTTTCATCGGATATCCTCACAATCTTAAACGTTTCACGTTGATTTTATTCTGTTTTACTTGTTCGCATAATTTTCGAAACTTCCTTTTCGTTTATTAATCGTATTTCCACTTATTCCGATTATTTTTGAAAATCCTTTGTGCTTAATCCCTTAAATCAGTATAGAATAATTTATCTCGTGGAAAGATGAAATGAAGGAAACGTATACGTTTTTTATTTTCCAAGCTTATTTCACAATAATTCTTCTTATTATCTGATAGAATGAAATTTTAAATCTTTTCTAAAGATGCAAGTAATTAATTATAATAAATATTAAGATAATAAAATAAGTTAAATTAAAAAATAATATATATTATCATTATATTATACTATTATTACTATTATATATATACTAATATAATAATACTATAATTATACTAATATATAATAACTAATATTATATAAATACTAATATAAATACTATAATATTACATATAAAATAATATAAATATTATAATTATACTATAATTTATAATAACTAATATTATATATATATGTATATATATAATAGTAATAATAGTATAATAATCATATATATATATATATATATATAACAAATCCTATGCCAATATATATGTATTTATATCTGATTTCAAAAGCAACATAACATTATAAAAAGGATTAATAATTACAATATTTATATTTGATGATATTTAAATATTCCTCAGAATATTTCTCAATTTTCTCTTTTTTTCTGATATATTAAACTTTTTTTCTCTCTTCATTTTTTTTCCTTTAATCATTCACATTATAAGTATAGTTCTTATGATATAGGAAGAAAATATCGATCAGATAATCGCTAATCGCTGTTGAATTCCTCGTCGCGTTTTCGTTCATTTTAAATGCGGATTAAGTTCTATACGCTTATATATATTATATATATATATATATATATATATATATATATATATATATATTCCCGGACGTTAGCATTTCCAGCTCGATTCTTTTTCCAATGCTGACGGAAAACCGATGGAACGTAGAGAAATGATGATGGTTTGTGAACGTATCTATGATTTAGGGTCATCGCTTTTAGACATTTCGCGATACGACAGTATGGATTCGATCGTAAATCGGGTCAATTGCTATTTTCGATCAATCCGAATGATTTCAGTCTAAATGAGTGAGAGAGAGAGAGAGAGAGAGAGAGAGAGAGAGATAATATTCGATGGGTTTCCATAATGACAAGATTTCATTCTGTTTGCTATTTTCATTGACTACTACTGCATATACGTATATATATATATATATATATATATATATATATATATATATATATATATATATATATGCATAATTTATTATTCTCAACTGTATTATAATGGTAGACGAACTTTAATACTATAAATTATTCATAGACCATCGTTAGATTGGTTATTTGCTATCATTAAACTCCTACCAGTTAACTAACTTATGCTACTATGAAATTATCGATGTTACAGTTACCGACATACATATAATGTATCCCCCGCGTTCTACGACTAATTTCAATAGAGATAACTAATTAATTCATATTTCATCGTACCGATGTTCTTAGTTATTAACATATATGAAAGATTTATACATCTTTTTTTTTATTATTTCAATTAATACATTTGCTTTTATTTATCTAACTAATTGAATAACTGGATTTTAGTAATTAATACACTTGATACAATTATATTTAAATTTAAAATATCAACGTAGAGATGATAATCTTTTCAAATTTTCGATAATGCATTACTCGTGGTTAATTACATTGTTTAAAAAATTCTAATCAATTTTGTAAAAGCCCTGCATCAGTGCAAGTTGGAAATTCTATCTAAAATTTGAAACAAAATTTAAAAAAGAAAATTGTTTTTGTAAGTACAAATAATATTGCAATTATATTTATTTTATTTTTTATTTTTTTTTTTCTAACCAAAGTGATCTTTATAATTTGATTTTCATTCATTTTTATATATATTTCTCTTTGTTTCCTTTTATACACCGATAAATAGAATCATCTTCAACGTTGATTGATTGATTAAAAAAAAAAAAGAAAAGAAAAAGAGAGAAAAAGAAAGGAAAAGAAGTATATAAGATCAACTTACTAAGGTCAACGATATAGTCCAAGAATAGACCACCACATAGTCTTTCGTTTTTCCGATGTGTATGTATGTATGTATGTATGTATGTATGTATGTATGTATGTATGTGTGTGTGTGTGGTACGATGAGAAGAAATATACTTAAGACTAAGCGAACAACCATAGGTGCTATACGGAAAAAGGGGTCTGAGAAAATGTACTGAGAAAAAGGGAATGAAAGAGAGAAGGTGGTAGGGGGTGGGAGGGGGTTGCTTGTATAGACGTAGAGTAGTGTCAACAATTTAGATACTAAAAATAAGTGAACGATAGTACGATTGTCCTGCTAGCTGGTTAGCTAGCTAGTCTGATCTACTATCATGAAGACCTTATAAAGGTCGGACCGGGGTGACTTCAATTAAAGCTCTTACGATAAGAATCCACACCCTGGTTAAACATAATAAGCTTTTTACCTTCACAACCTTCCTGCCTCTTTTTCTAACCTATTATGCGATTTTTTTTTTCCTTACTTTCTTTTTTTTTTCTTCTTCTTCTTCTTACGTTCAGACTTTAGAAGTAATCAGGACGTAATATGAATTCGTTTTAAGGGGATATAATAAATTAATTAAGGAGATTAGTACAAAGAGATGTCTACATTGTTTTAAGGAAGTTAATGCTGATTGATTAAGAATTGTTGTTTTTTAAGTGGTATGATTTGATTTTGAAGATGTTGACATGTATCTATTTTTTGTGGAGATTTTGGGGAGAGGACGGGTTTGTTTCAGCGAGTTGATGAGGGTTGGATAAAGGTTTGATTAAGGGAAGTTTTGTGGTGTGTTGAAGTAGGGTTGTCTAAATTAAATAGTCTCCCAAGGATACGTATAGTATTTATAATGATATTAAATAGTTATTTATAGTAAGTACGATAATAAATTATACAAAATTATATTGTTTACAATTGAATGTAAATAATAATTGACTAATATTGTCTTATAAAAATAATAATAAAAAAGAAACACTTTTTAAATAAGAACTTTAAGAAAAAAGGAATAACCTTGAGATGCATTGGTCTACTCGTAGAAACGTTTAGTGATAATCACAGTACTAGTGATAAAAATAGCAAAAAAAAAAAAAAGGAAAAAAAGGGGGTAACATGAAACAGAACTTTAACACTTTCTTTCTTTCCCTATTCTCGTTTATATTCATTCCACATTACTCTAGTCATTTCTACCCTTTTGTTTACAAAATAAAACTCAACGATCTCGTTAAAGATCAAGTCGAAATAAAAAAAAAAAAACAAAGAAAGAAAGAATGAAGAAAAGAATAAAAAGACTACAAAAAATGCGGATGGGGTTAAGGGGTTGGATCAAAAAAAAAAAAAAAAAAGAAAAGAAAAGAAAACATTCTTACACTTAGTTAGTTAAATTTATCGAAGTAAAATACAAGTAGTATTCCCTCGTTTGCACCCAAAGCGATACGAAAGTGGAATATTAAATTCTCGATTGTACTTTAACGAATGAAAAGTCTCAAAAGATGAGAGACAAAGTCAAGTAGCAGGTATATTTATATTCCTATCTCTTTCTCTCTCTCTTTTTCTTTCTCTCTTAAATTTTCTCTTCTTTTTTATTTTCTTTTTCTTTCTCAACATTCTTTTCTTATTCTACTTCAGATATCCTTTTTCTTATTTTTATTCATCGTCTAGAAAAGAAGAATAGAAATTTTTCTGGTATGTTCTTTCAACGATCAAAAAGACAGAAGAAAAAGCTGTGAGAATATTAGCCCTTCAAAGAAGCACTTTTTCCTCAGAGAGAGAGAGAGGCTCCTTTTTTTTTTGCTTCGTTCGTTGTTGCAACACGAACAACGATTATTAACGACGATCTTTCTTTTATTCAAAAGAGGGTAACGATAATTAACGAACATAAATATTCAAATGATACAATTCGTATCGTTTTACGTATTCTTACATATTAATTAATCTCTTTGATTCATTGAACGTGATAATAGGTTTTTCGGTTTTTTTTTTTTTTAATTAAAATATATATAAATGATTCTTATTTTCTATTCTGTGTCGGTATATTTCTTTTTGAAACTCATTTCTAATCAAATAATTATAATTAATAATATTAGTTTTTTCATAATAAATGTGGTTTGATATTAACGTTTTAACATTTGATTGTTCACTATGAAACTGACGTAAGTTCATTTCTGATTAAAAACAAATTGAAAAAAGCATATTACTTTAAATGTGAAAATTTTCATGACGATGAATATTATTTGCTTTATCGAACAAAATATTCGTCTATATCGATTATTTATTTAACGTAATGATAAATAATAAAGTTTAAATAAACAAAAAAGAAAAAGGATAAAGAAAAATTTTACAGTTATAAGAAAGTGATTAATTACAAAAAAAATTATTATTCCGATCATTCACTTTCTAAGAAGATTCTCGTTTAAAAGGAGCATTTTAAGTAGTCACGTAAGCTCGTTTCTAATTCAGACGCACCTAAATATTCTAAGTGACTCGGCTAACTTGTAAGATTAATAGCAGCTATTATATTATTCTCTGACGTTTGCATATATAAATATATAATATATAAAAAGAGAAAAAAAAGAAGAAATTCAAGCTGATATTCCTCAATAATAATAATAAATAAAAAAAAAATGATTAATAAAAAAAATCAATTATCCTTCTATTATTCGTATCGAAAGAAAATGTAATCAAACGTTAGATGAAAATCTATTATACTTTACTAGATCCCAGGTTAGCTTCAATCGAACTATACGATATCGCCTTTGCAATCCAAAGAATGTGTATGTGAGTGTGTGAATGTGTGTGAAAGAGAAGCTCTATTGTAAGTAGTAGGCGTATTTCTTGTTCAGTGTGGTACGTCGAATGGAACGCTCTAAATCAACCCTTACAAAGACGAAGGTAGACACGGTTGGTGCTTTGGAAAAGAGAAAGGGAAAATGGAGGGGAAAGGGAAAGACTAAATCTCCTAAACGTCAAATATGCTACAATAAGGTATAAAAGGATAAATTTCACTGGAAAAGTGGATTACAAAATCAGCTACACACACACACAGAGCACGTGAAGAAAGAAACATAATTTTCAAAATCAAATTCATACGTATTTAATGAATATTTATATAATTGAACAATATATTTATGATAACTTAACTTTATATTTATCTATCGACAAGATAATGTTCGGTTATTATCCGAATAATAATTATACCAAACCGATCTCTCTCTCACTCTTTATTTTTCGATGATATTACAATAAAATGCATTAAATAAACCGGGTTAATCTGTAGAGAAATCAGAAATCGGATATGGCTCGTTAATCTGTCATAATACGTTGCAGCTGTTGGAATTAATGAAAACAAATACGGGGACGGATGATAAATCTTGAGAAATATTTTCACGCTCGATAATACACCATCGCGTTTCTACTAAAATAAGAAAGGAAGGAAGAAAGAAAGAAAGAAAAAGAAATAAAGAAAGAAAGAAAGAAAGAAAGAAAGAAAGAAAGAAAGAAAGAAAGAAAGAAAGTAAGAGAAAGATTCAAACGGGCTTACATAATATCCTCGAATTTTCCACCTGACGCTATGACTCTAGGAACGTAACATATATCATTGAGAAGGCACGAACTTGCAAAAAAATCCTTTAATAACTCAGGACGTCCATAAATTTTCGTACAACCCAGCTTTACCTTCGGGCAAAGGCTTTTCTTCTCCCACGCTCATCCCCACTCTCTCTTCTCTCAACCTCATCCTCAACCTCCACCCCCTCTTTGTCTTTTTATATTTTTTCTCTTTTTATTTTCATCGCGATCGTATACCAAACCCTGTTTTTGTTCTTTCACATATTATATCACGAACATTACGCATTGGATATACCATTACGATGAATGTAATAAAAAATATGTAATAAAAAAAACAAAAATAGCATCTAAATTGCAATCCTTAGGGAGTTGAAAGAAAATAATTGGTTGTAATGTTTAACGAAGAACAGCTGACTCAGTGTGGCAGTGAAGAACGCGCAGTGCGTCATTTTAAATATGACGCACTGCGAGTTTCGTGCACTTTGTGATACACGACAGGGATTATATATCATCTAAATATACAGTAGGTCGGCCGATGCTCTGGGAATAGCGTGCCTTCGATGTTTGTTTTTGTATGACGACTATACCATCCTTCTGTACTAACCCTTTTTTTACTCTCACAAGGCCCTCACATACACACATTGATATTCACCTTTTTTTTCTTATTTCTCTCATATTTAACATCAACCAACTACACAGGTTCCACCAATCTCTGTTTCATTTGTACGATTCTGATGATTCGATGCACATTTGAATATTTTTGTTTGTGTATGCGTGTGTATGTTTGTGCATGTGTGATAACCGGTCAACTGAAATTCGTTGAACAAACATACATGACGCTAGAGAATGACTATTTACTATTTTCGTTAGACCAGCTGGTATTGAAGAAACATTGACACAAATATTTGTTAGAAAATTTCTATAAACGAATAGCAAATGCTTGCAACTTTTGATCGATACGAAAGATACTACTACTTCTTTTTCTCAAGGAAAAAAATCACAAGATTTGATATTATGATTAACATTTTCAATCATATTTGGGACGATGTAATAATTACGATTTTATAATGACAAAGATAATATTTTAGGTTCTTTTTTTTTTATATAAATTTTATTTTTTAATCATGTTAAGAATTGAGATAAGTTAAATAAATTGTAAAGAATTTTCTTACTTCTTTAGATTGGATTCCATACGAAATAGGATTTTATGCATTTACTGTCACTACCAACACTACTATGGTAAGAGAAAAATGTTTTAAGAACAAACGATATGAGCGTAGGACTACGAAACAAGCTCGTTTTCTTGAATGAAATAATATCACCGTGTTCTCTTTTATGTAACACGTGTTTTCTACACAGGCACCACATTAAAAATGAAATAAAATCAGTTTTTATTTAAACAAATATTTTCTCATTACGTTTCTCATTTTATTATTTTTTTTATCTTTCTCTCAACGTTTGCGTCACGTAGTAAAGTTTCTTAAAAATTCAAAATATGTACGTATATTATTTTTTACGATTCATCATTAGATCTGTTCTATAGAATATGGAAAAAAGTATTGATTGGTTTAAAACTCACGAACCACGGTGATCGTAGGTAGCATTGACTGTGATAATTAAATTCGTTTTATGGAATTACAGAAAATATTATCTCGTGTAAACCTCTTACCACGGTGATAAACAAGACGGGAGTAGCATTACCCTTGCGTAAACACGTTGTTCGTCGACTTACTTCGGTAAACAAACGTCCACCTATATATATATATGCACAAGTTATAAATATAAAACCATACAAGGATGTAGGAAGGAAGGAAGCAAAAAATAACAAAATAAAAAGATAAAAATAACAATGACATTTATAAATCCTCTTCTTTCGTCATATAAAATTATTTCCTCGACAAATTAACGAAATAATAATAATAATAATAATAATAATAATAATAATAATAATAATAATAATAATAAGTTATAAAATATAATTAAAAAACAATTTGATCGTAATAATAATGTAATCATAATGAATGTAATTTAAACGATTAAATTTAATTTTCGAATTTAACTAAATATCCCATTAACACAAAATTCTTTCGTTAACGGTTATAATAATAATTATTAAAAAATATATTGCTTATAATGGTATTTTATTATTAGGTAAAAATCAAGTTTATTAAAATAAATATTTATCTTTCTCTTCATATTTTTTTATTAATATTTCACTCTTTTTAATATTCACCATTTATTATTTAAAATCACATTGTATAATGTTCTATTAAAAGAAAAATTTTTATTGAAAAAAAAAAAAGAAAAAAAAAATAAGCAATTTTTGAAACAGAAGTTAAACGTCAATGAAAATAATCCCATGTCAAAGATGAATAGGGCTAATTGTAAGTTAATGTATTATACTACTTAAAAAATAAAAGATAACATTTACAAAAAGAGAAAGAGAGATAGAAAGGGGAAAGGAAGATTCGGTGTTCACGTGACGTCATTATACAGATGCGAGGCAGCTGCAGTCACGTTTTGCGAGTGCACCGACCTCGACTGCAACATATCACGAAATACACACTCACACATGTATACATGAATGCATATATATATATGTACTTTGAGAAAATGTATTAGTGTAGAACTACGAATGGTGTGACGTCACTACTTTTCCTTCTCTCTCATTCTCTTCATTCTCTCTCTCTCTGTCTTTCTGGTTATAGCACACCGGGTGTTCTCTCGCGTTCCCATGGAAACCGTGACGTCATTGTACTCCTCGTCATCGATGTTTCCTACGAAATCTCGCGCAACAGTGATGTTAGAAAAGCTTCGTTGAAATAAAGAAAAGTCAAAAAGAGAGAGTGAGAGAAAGGGAGAGATAGTAATAAATAATTACTAATTAGTATTGAAAAACAAATAAAAAAACCATCCAAAAGATAAAATTTTTCCAATCTATTTTTCATTACCTCAACTTAAGGAATAAAAAGAATAAAAAATCTTAGAAGACAAATAAAAATACGAACGATTCGTTCTTATAATAAAAAAAAAGTTGCGCTTAATTTCAAAGGTAACATTATGAAATAATTCAAAAAAAAAAAAAAATAAGTGGAATGAAATGAAATTCTAACTTAATTATATTTTATATATTATATATTTACGATTACTAATTTACTAATTAATTATATTTTATATAATACTATAATATATTAATCTTCTTAAATTTGAACCTTTCAGAATTCAAAAGTAACTTAAAGAAAAATAACATGACGTTATTATTTTCTTTTTTTTTGTTTAATTATTTTTAAATCAAAAAAAGCTATTCAGTACCCCATATAAAATAAATAAAAAGAAATTGGGGGAAAAGAATTGAGGAAATACCGTAAAAGTGATTTTCTTTTTCGATTGACCAATCAATCGATTTCAAGCTTTTCCTTTCTTTTTTTTTTTATGAAAAGGTCTTCTCATTGGTACACAACCGTAGTAATAGGGATTAGGTTACCTCGGATTACGGATTCGGACTTAGTAGCTTTAATTACTTCTTTTCTGCCATTTCTTTCTCTTCTTATTTTCTTTTCTTTTTTTTTTCAATTTCCTATCAAAGAAGGTAATAAGAAAATTATCGATCCGCCTTAATATTTTTATTCGAGTTAAGAAAGGACACTCGCGATCATCTCAAGAAGATATGCTAAAAAAGCTCGTTACTATAATTTCTTAACTTTTCTTTTTTTCCTTGATCTCAGAAAAGAGAAATAAAGAAAGAGAAAAGAGATTTCCAAGAATTTCTCCAAATATCCCGAATTACGTAGTTCCTTGTTTTAAAATAAAGTGGGTTTCATTGAAAAGACGAAATGCTTAAAGTTTTAAGATTCGTTTCTTTACAACTCCATCTTACTCTCTCTTTTTCTCTTTCTTTCTATCGCAAAGTAAACGACACTTAATCCTTTAGCCATTTGCAGAGATGTATTTATCAAAAGGTGCATTTACCAAGGTTCCAGTCTTCATAAGGATCATATCATTAAATTTCTTTACTATTCGTAAATAATAATATTAAAAGAAGAACAAATAAGTATATTATTTATTTAAAAATTAATATAAGAAAATAAATTGTTTATATTTATATTTTATCTGACTTGAACAATTTTTATCTTTCTTTTTTTAAAGGCTAATTATATGTTCTGTTATTCATATAAACTTTTTATTTTAATACAAATTAAAAAAAAATAACTCGTACGAATTTAATCGTTCTGGTCATTCTTATATATTGGGTTGGTAAGAAAGTAATTTCGGTTTTCTAATGTGAAATAAAACTCAATTGTTTATTTACACGTTTATTTACGTTTATTTAAAATTACACGGAATTTGTTTCTATAGCAACCTAAAAGTATTAACTACCAAACCACAAAAGAAAAAAATTCTAACATTAACAAAAGAATAACGAAACAAACATAACGCAACATACTGGTGCAAGCCGAAATTACTTTCTTGCCAATCTAATAGTTTATTCCCTTTTATAAGAATCTCGTTAATCGGTAACTTTAATTTCGTAATTATTATCATAAAATGTTCTATCTCGATGATTTCCAACTTTTCCAATAACGTATTTTAATATTCTTTTATTTGCTATTTTTACGAGTAAATCTTAAAACGATATCAAAGAAAATCATTCGAGTTTAAAGATCATAGATATGCAGAGGATAGTAAATAATAATCGTTTATAAGTTTGTAAAATCTGCATTTATAAAGAATATATTATACTATTACATATATATTTATATATATTAGGTTTATTTCTCATTTATCGCTGTTATACAGCGCAATCTTTTTATTGGTTAACCTTAATGGATTCAGTAGCTACGTAAAGCGGTTTACGAGATTGGCCTTCTAGTAGCTAAGCTTCAAGCAAAGTTACGACTAAATTAAGATTAACACTGGAATATAAAGCAAGAAAGAAAAAGACGTTCCGTCTCTCTTCACATTATACGTGTCACCTAACCTTTTACCAAAATTCTTTCCATAAACGAAATAAAACAGAAAAAAAAACAAAAATTATACGCTTTTATTCATTCAATCAATATTTAAATAATAATGGACTTGATATATTACATTAATTATAAATAATATTGATTTGCTAGTATATGTTAAAATAGATATGAGAAGGTGGGTTGTTATCGTGTCAGAGTTACAAAGTAAAAACAAAATTCAATCAAACAAAAAAGGGTTTTGTAATAATATATTTTCGTGAAATGACATTTGTCCTTTAAAATAAAAAGAGAGAGAAAGAGAGAAAGAGAAAGGGAGAGAGAGAGAGAGAGAGAGAAAAACAAGAAGCAAAAAAAAAATAAAAACAAATAAAGAAATAGCGATTTTCTCACGTGTTCGACACAGTTGCGACCAGTAAAATACAACGTCAGGTTTTCCAAGAAAATATACCAGTATATCTTGCTACGAATTCGTTGTTATTCGTGCCAAGTAAGAAGAGATTCGTGAAGTGCCATCAAATTCTAATATATTCAACACTTTATTTATTTATCTTACAATCTAACATATTATGATTACATCCTCCTCGATTATTCGATTTTACATCTTTATCCTTCGACTTTTTTTTTGTCTTTTTCTCTTTTTTGGTTACCTTCGAAGTATTTATAGCATTTCGAAAACATTTTACATTTCCCCCTCCTCACTGGCCATGTTATTCGATAAGATAATTATTTTGGGGTGATCGGTATGATAAAAATAAAAATAAAAAGAAATTGAAATTCCGTCAAAACGAAAATAAAAAATAAAAAAAAATTATTAGGATCATTTTTCCGTTCATCTACTACTTTATGAATCAAAGAAAGAAGGATAGGAAAAAGAGTAAAAAAAAGTTTATTCAGCTTTTTCTTTTCTTTTTACGTTTTATCCTTGTTCAATCGAGTTTCACTCTAATTTTTCTGGTGGAACTTCAATGAAGCGAATACTCGCCTCGTTTTCGTTCTCTCGTTCATTCGTTTTCATTCGCATCAATGCTCCTATGCTTCGTCATTCTCTTTCTTTATCTTTTTTTTTTAATGTTTGATGTGGAAGTGGGGGGGGGGGGGAGGATAGATCTCCAAAAACGCCGAGTTAAAGCTTTGTTCACGATGATGGATGAAATACAGTACTAGTAAGAGTGAAAGATGCTTTTTTCGAAAAATATTGTAACATGTGTATGTATGTGTGTATGTTTATGTTTGTATATATATTTACATGGATATGGAAGAAGTGACGACTTTCCACGGGCTTTCAACGCTTTTTACATAAGCTGAGAAACACGTTGAAAACATTTCAATACGCTTTGTGTGTACCAAGTATGAATAAAAGCTTTCGTCATTGACTACGTAATGTTTAATAACAGTATATATTTAAATACAAAATTAACAAAAATATAAAAAATATATGATGATAATAATATACACGAATAAGTGTAATTATTATTAAAATTTTATTTGTATTTTTTTAAAGTGTGTAAAATTATCTCGAGAGAACCAAAATTATAATATAAATTATTACAAAAATTAAAAAAATTTTTTAAATGACAAATTTTGGATAAACATCTACTATATATATATTAACTACTAATTAATTATATATGTATTTATATATTTTTAAATATATTAATTATATATTTAATTAAATATATAAATTATACATTTTTAACTATATAATTATAATACTAATTTATTATAATATATATATACTCGATTAGTGTAAAATGCAAGATTTGTCTGTTATCTTTATAATTATTATACTTATTCGTGTTAACTATGCATTTAGTACGCATGCATAGTATATATATATATACTTGTACATCAAAGCAGACCTGCTTCGAGACTTTCTACATAACTTTGAATGTCGTTCAATCGTGATAACAGCGGAAACGAGATAAAAATAATGAGCATCTAGTTGCACGTTCCTTTATCTTAATTATTTTTTTTCTCACTACTTAAGAATTTTAAAAGATTTGTTCTCCATTTTCATTTGGGATTCCAATTAACTTACACAAAAAAACGAAATTATTCAACATATAAATATTCCTTTTCATAGAAGAAATTATTTACCGCTTTTAAGAGCAATAAATCATTCCCTTTATATTTAATTATCAAATATCATCCTTAACACAATTATTAATGAGATAAAAAAGAAAAATAATGATTAGAAAGATAAATAATATTTTCAATAGAAATAATTTACTGGTAACATATACAAAAAAGAAAGAAAAAAGAAGAAAAAACAACAAGCAAATAAAGTATAACAAATTTAAACAAAAAAATATTCAATCTTATAGAAATAAATAATCAAATGCAAAAAATAAATAATCCTTAACATATGATATTTAGTTCATACTAAAAATAATAGGAAAAAAGGGGGAAAAGAAAAGAAAAAAAATTTGATGATTCATTTTTTTTCAACCCCCAAAATACCCACGAAAATACAAATACATTAATAATTTGTACAAATATTTGAGGAATTCATCGAAATTCTTTCTTCCCCTCGCTCCCATCTCTTTTTCCTTTTATTTAGTTGTTTTCAGATCCTCTCCCTCAGAATTTTGTAGGTCCCTCTCTCAGGAGGGCGTTTTCCACACACGATGACGCGGTGACCTCGCTCCGTATCCTCCCCCTCCCCTTGTTCACTTCTTCGTCACACCCATGCCTCAACACACACGCTTTCATTCGAGTGCGTCAGAGATGACGTCACGTAACTAAGCAACCGCACCCTTGCGGCTCCGCAAAGACCCATTTTTTCACCCTTCCTCCTACCGTAGCTTTACTACTCTCGTCCTTCGTTCTTCGTTCTTCGTCGTCCTTCGTCCTTCATCCCTTAGTGCCACGCGTTTTCGTTATTTCCTTTGTTACATTCTGTTTGGAACGTTAATTAGAAAGGAAGAGTATGGGTTTGCCATTTCCTCTCTGGTTAATACTTCAAGATTACTATCATTTTTTCTTTCTTTTATGTTTTTCATTCATTCATTCATTCATTCATTTATTCATTTGTTATATATTTCAATGAAATAATTTTACTAATTAGATTTATTCAAATTATTAAAAACAATTTGTTTTGTTTTTTCTGTTTTTTTTTTTTTTTTTTTAATTATAATTATTATTTCATTAATCAATCAAATAAGTATTATTTAATTTATTACTGATCGAAGTACTTTTCAATTTAAATATTTATAGGGAATATTTTTTTCGTTGGATTTCATTTCATTCATAATGATTAAAAAATCATTCTCTTGAAGCGTGCATAATTACACAAGATGATAACGTCACCAAAGTACTTTGAAAAGAAAATGATTAAGAGAATCTATAAATGCGATAATAATTTGTAGAAAGGATTAAACAAATGCCTGTACAGTTGAGAGGGGGTGAGTTGTTAGGGGAGATATAACAGAAATATTTATTAGAGGAATAAACCATTAACACGAGAGAAAGAATATAAGGAAAGAATTTGTTTCATTCAATATTCCTTATACCATGAGCTCTTTGATAAAAAAAAAATAAATAAAATTAAATTGAAATAAAAAATAAAAGTAAAAGAGAGAAAGAGAAAGAGAGAGAAATAAAGAAAGAAAATAAAATACAAGAAAAATAGAAGAAAAAGAATCCTTTTAATAAAAATCTTACTATCTTTCTCTTTCTCTCTCTCTTTTTCGAAGCTTTTCAACGATTCGAGTAAAGTCGGAGTTGGTAGAAGAACCGAAAGGACAGATGATACCATCGAGACGTAACAAAGTTGGTATTCTCTCTTGCTTTTGTTCAAAGAATTCGAGCGAATATTCCTTTAGACAAAACGTAAAGAGAGAGAAAGGGAAAGAAGAAGTTCGGTATGAAGAAAATTTCCAATGAAGCGAAAAAAGCAGAGAAAAAGAGAAAGAGAAAAAAAGAAAGAAAGATCTTTCGAAATTATGAGACACGATATACATAGGTTTGCTACATGGGGAGTATAGCAGCATGAAATCTCCTTCCTGCTGTTTGTGAAAATAATCTCGTTGAAAGATACCTTAGTGTAATAACTATTTTGAGATAAGTGACTTTATATAAGTAAGTACTTATAGAATAATGGATGGAAGTAGAAAGATAGAAAGACAGAAATAAGAGACAGAGATACTAATCACATTTGATGATGTTTAGAACAGAAAGACATAGAACATATTTTATTGAATCGGCAGATAAATAATGTTGCAATTTTTAATTTGACAAAATAGTAATAAAATAATATTAACCTCTTATCGGTCGTAAATCACGTAGGAAATTATTTACAAATAATAAAAGTATGTTATTAATAATTAAATAATTACATAATTTTTATAAATAATAATATTATAATATTAATTAATAAAATTAAAAAATAATAATTTAATTAAATAATTAAATAATTTCATATATTTGTAGTACTCTTTCTACAAAAAGAAAATAAATAATTTCTAATAAATAATAAGTTATTTTTATAATACTGAACAACTTTGTTAAATATTTACCGAAATTACTTCTAACTTAGTGAGAATCATAAATATATAATAAAAATCTGACGAGGGTTAATATTAATATTATTTTGATATAAGATATTCAAATATATTTTTTTATTTTATTAACGAACTAACTAAAAAATCAAATAATTTGTCAGTAAAATAATATTCGGATAAAAAGATTTGTTTCTTTTTTTTTTAAACAGGAGATATCAAATTTAGTTTTCTTTATAAATGTAAAATATAAAAAGTATGTATAACTCATTAATTAATATTAAGATATATGTAATCAAATTTATTTTTATATATATAACAATTTTCTCAATAAAACAATATCATGGAAAATTATTTTTTTATTTAAATATAAAATATCAGTATTACGAGATAAAAAATGTATTTATATTTAGATGTTTTGTCATGTTAGGTATACACATATTTCATCTTTTTTTTCTCTCTATTTAAATTTCTTTCTTTTTTCTTTTTACCCCCAATATGACAATTAAATGTCATCTAATAACGTACCAAGAAAATGACATTAACGTTACAGAGGTGACAGGGGGTTCATATCGTTAATTAAAGTACGTGATTTCTCGTGTCTACGATGACGTTTTTTCGATCAATGAACATCTTCAGATCCATTAGAGAAATAGAACTCTTATTTAACTTCCGATCAATGCCAATAAAATAAGTAAGTTTGTTTAAAATTAGAATAAAATGACAATGTTACGAGAAAACCAAATATATTTTTTTTTATTTTCCTATGGAGATAATATCAATGTTAATTAAAAGTTCGATTCGATCAGATCGAATAGAAAGAAGTTGAAGAAGTAAAAGAGAATTCTACTTTTTTAATATCTTTTTTATATCGTTTCTTTTTTTTGTTCTTTTTCTTTTTTTTTTTTTTTTTGTATCGACAAGCGTAAGCTCTTCTTATTTTATGAAGAGTAACTTCAAAGAGATTAAAATGTTGAATTAGAATAATATTCCATTTGAAAGCAGTCTTCTATATATTCTTTTCTTTTTTTTTTATCTTTGATCGATTAAATCTATCATTGAATGACGTCATAATTTCATTAATATTTTTAATCAAATATATAATCAATAATATTTAATATGTATTATATTATATTATATTACATATTATAATTTGCAATATAAATATTATTAATTATTATATTTTCAATTATAAAAATTATTAATATTTGTATTATATTATATATATATATATTTTTGTAGGAAATTAACTGCTCTTTAAAAATGGTGTCTTATGTTTTGGCGATTAAATTAAGCGTTCAAAAGATATTCATCATCAAACTTTCATGCGTACTGATTTTTGTCTCTGAATATCTTTTGAACGCTTCATTTAATCGCCAAAACATAAGACACTATTTTTATAGAGCAGTTAATTTCCTTCAAAAATTTCTATTGCGCATTTTATAATAGTCATTTATTGTCGAGTCATAAAATTCATAAACAAAAATGAAAAATCATAAAAAAAAAAAAACTAAAAATCATCAAATTTAAATCTTCAATATCATTCAAATGGTGAGGTTTACAGAAAAAGTATAAGATACCTTTTTTGTAGAGCATTAAATTTCCTACAAAATTCGTCATGAATATTTTTCTGTACAATAAATAAATAATAAGATATGAATTTTAATCTATTGAACTGAAAAAAAAATAAAAAACTGCGATGCGGAGGATCTTCCTATTAAAATTAAGAGCTCATATTGGGTGAGAATTCTTTTAAGGTGTCTAGGAACCCATTTTTGCGTGGCACTTGAAAAAAAAAA
>NW_015148973.1:3586379-3600764 GCF_001465965.1 Polistes dominula | reverse complement strand
ATATTATATTCTATGTAATATGTAAGTATATACTTGATTTTTGTCTTCATTCATCTCTTCCAAGAAATTTATCTTTTATAAAGTTATTTTTTACATGAGTTTTACATAACACTCTATATGTATATACAACATATATACATAAACTATATAAAGATCAAGTTTCCAGCTTCAGGCTTTATTTCCTCAAAGAAACTCAGTACTTTTTACCTATTTCTCTCCATTCTTTCGGACGGATACAAGTGCGGAATAAACAAGAAATACTTGAGAAAATCGTAAATACTGTAAATAGTAAAAGATGAAGACAAATGGGACAAGTGAAGTAAATGAAAAAAAGAAAAAAAAATATTAAACGGCTTAGACATTGCAAAAATAATAAAAAAAAATTATTTCTTTACGTACTAATGAAACAATTAACAAGTAAAATGAAAGTCTTAAAAAAGATCAAATATTTTTACGTCTTATATTAATAATAATAATAATAATAATAATATTCTATCACTTACTATTTATTCGTTCATTATATCGAAAAAAAAAATAAATTATTAATATGTATATGATTATTTTTCATTAAATTTTGATCAAAAATATTAAAAAACAAAATGATTAATCCTTATAAATGAAATTCATATCCAATTTTTAAAAGCAACTAGCACTATTTGATTCTATCCAATGAAACCATTAATAAAATCTAATACATGAGAATCCTATATGTTCCCTGTACTATCGAATTTCAATTAGACAATAAAAGAGAGAGAAAGAAAAAAGAGAGATAGTATGAAAGAAAGATAAAGAAAGAGAGATCAATCTTTTAAGATGGATGCGTATGATGCTGGTATAGATATTTTATTTATCGACATTACTTTAACACGTTCGTTGATTCTATCTCTCCTATCGAACCATCCATCTCTTTTTCTCTTTAATAAAATCGAGTTGAACGTAGGAGAAAATTTCATTGCAATGGAGAGGAAAAAAAAAGAAAAAAGAAAAATAAAAATATCAAATTTTGCATGCTTGACGATATTTAAATGAGAATCGAATAAAATCGTTTATAGTGATCAAAATGAAATTAAACCTCAATCTATCGAATTAACAAAAAAAGAAACCCCTCGTTATATTGAGTATAATAATTAATTCAGTGTTTTTTTTTTTTTTTTTTTTAATAAATTTATTATTTATCTATAAAGTAATATGATACATTTAGTTATTCTTTGGAATATTCTCAATTATTTTCGATTACTTTGATCAATCTTACAGTGTCAACTAATAAATGGAAATTCAGTTGATTTCCAATCAACTTGGAAAAAAATATTCTTTCTTAAGAAAAGAATTTTACAATAACACGTGATAGGAATTCGATGTGATAATTATCAAGATCTCTAATTAATTTTTATACCTAATATTAATTATATTAATTATAAGTTATATTATAAATAATTATATTACTTATATTAATTATAAGTTATTATATATTTATTATAATTATATATATTATATACAAATTAATATTATATTTTATATATATGATATATTAATATAAATATTAATTCTTATATGTATTATATGATTCTTAAAATAAATATAGAAAATTAATATTGTTCTTTATAACAGTAAGATACATATTTGTATATATATGTGTGTATATGTGTTCGTTTGAGAAAGAAAAAAGTAAGTATTGAGTTTGAGTATTGGATACTAGGCGAAAAGCGATTTATCGCGTTCGCGTGACTATTTGTTCGAAAAAGTCAGTATTCCCAGATGACAATATAGAGTTCGTCTATTCGAATCAGTTATGTCTAAAGATGAAGAAGAAGAAAAAAAAAGAAATAGAAGAAGTAGAAGTAGAAGAAGAAGTAGAAGATGGTTATAGTATTTTCTCTTCGGATATAATATTTCGCGCCATATTCTCTTATTATAGATAAATTCTACGAATCTGTGATAGATAAGGATAGTAAATGGGAAATAGGAAATAGGAAATAAGATAGGATAGAGAAATAGAAAGAGAAAAATAGTGAAAACGTTTATTTGCTTACTCGTCGGGGGTGCATCGGTCTTATCCATCTCTCTTATCCAAGCTTATTCAAGGAAATCCATCGAGAAAAGCTACGTAGAAGCTTGGCAAGTAAATCTTTATGCCTCTCTGGAGACCACGAGAAAAAGTACCTACGCAAAGATACCAACACAACAAGCAAGGACCCACTAGCTATTCTCTCTTTTGAGAGATCGATCGGTATATCGATTTTTACACCTACGTTTCTATTTCTTTTTTTTCTTTTTTTTTTTGTTTATCGGAATAGACAAAGAGATATATATATATAAATAAAAAAAACGTAAGGAACAAAGTTTTATAGCGTAGGAGAAAAGAAACCAATAAAAATTCTTTATAAACTACACAATCCTACGTTATGTTTAATATTAACTTTATAAATATATACTCAATAATATACAACGGGGGCTATAAAAAGTTTAAATATATTTTTTATATACGTATTTTTATGTATAGAATATAAAAAATATTTTTATAGTATTTTATATGATATTATTGAGTTGTTAGAAAATTTCATACTGATTTGTATTCCTGGTATACTGAAATTAGGATACTGTAAATCATATTACATGCAATAACAAATTCAACTTGTAACAAATGTAAAAACCTTCTCATTGCTAAATTTACCATCAATAAAACATTACAAAAAAAAATGATTTATAAATAATATTCAACGATATGAAATTATATTGAATAATAATGAAATATTTACATATTTATAAATCGTAACGATTAACAGTTTCTAGTTGATTTAACATTAATATAAAATATTCATATTTATATATTATAAACACGTATTTCTCATATATTTATAATTTTCAAATATTTCCTTTAATTTTATCACCGAATAAATGAGGGATGAAATAAATAAAAAAGAAAAATAAAAAAAAAAAGAAAGAAATTAAAAACATGAACGTTCATTTACATCAATCTCATTTACATTTACACGAACTTTTACGTTAAATATATATTTGTATATATATTTTTGATGAATACTAAATATGTTATCAATACTTTGTCTTGTACACATATTTAAAAAACAATATTCTATACATATATACATGTTTAATATATAGGAAAACATATTATATATCGGATGGTGTATTCAAAGGGAATAGACGATCGATCGTATTCTTTACTTCTCCTTCCTTCTTTCCTTCCATTCTCTACTTCAACCCCTATATTCTCTTTCTATCTGTCTACTACCCCTGTCCTCTTCCCTCATTCTCTCAATTTCTCTTTGATTCTCTCTATCTCTTTCACTCTTAAATAACTGGTAAAACATTCTAGTTGGGTTGGACTGTTAACAGATTGCATTGCTCCTAGTTACGATGTCTGGGGATCCTGGTAATACTCTGACGTCCACGGCAGTTGGCTTTATCCTTATATCATAAATATAGTATCCTATTTGCCTCTTAACCCCTCCCCAACTCTTTCTTATTCTACTTCCACATCCACATTTACCTCTGTCTCTTGCTCATCCTCTTCAGTTTAAGTAGAATTTTACAAATGCAAAATAATTCCTGTATTTATTTGTTTTTATTTGTTTCCAGTTGAAATAATTTTCGCATATATATATTTTTTTTAGATTTCATTCCATATTTATTATTAATGTCACATATTAAAGTACCTTATTTTTTCTTCTTTATCTGTTATATTTTATACGCGTATTTTCACATACTCCATTTATTTATTTTTTTTATTAACTATTCACAAATTCGTGCATTAATGTTAAGCTTTTTTTTTTTATTCGTCATATTTCATTCAGAAATGTAAATGATATCTGTTTCATCTTTTTACGTATTCGTAAATTTAAATAATTATTTATTAATTATTATTCTTAATTCATTGTGAAACAAATGTATTTTTATTATTAAAAAATATGTTCGATATTTCAATGGTTTTTTTTGAAAGGAAGGAGATAAGATTATAGGACTTTTCTACTCGAACAATACAAGAAAGGTCATTATTCGGAAAATAGTTCAATGGATTGGTTTAATGGTTAAAGTTTAAAACGCGTGCCAAGTGAAACATATGTCTTGTGTTTATATTCGATACTATAACTGTATATACATAGTACTAGAACGATATTAAATCATTCTCGATAGTAATAGAGAGAGCAATAGAGAGAGAGAATGAATGAATTAGCGGAAATAAAAATCAAATTTGTTTCAACACTTTTACTATTTCAAATAGAGACCGAATTTTTCTCATTCAATTCAAATTTATATACGATAAATGTCATTTAAAATAAAATAAAAATATATAATAAAATAGAATTGTTTATTTGTCGACAATTTAAATTTTTGTCAAAAGTAATACTACTGCAATATATTTTTTTTTTAAAGAAAATTCTTACTCGACTCGCATTTATGTATAATAAAAGTCATTCTAAAACAAAAACAAATAATAAATTTTAAATAAAGTAAAATAATATAAATTTATCGTTGAGTATTTGGCATGTAATAAATTTATATGTAAAACAAAAAACTGTCAAGTATTATTCCACTGCATTTTGATAATATACAACACAATATGGCATATAAAAAACAAAATTATGACTTGATTCAAATTTATGTACAATAAAAGTCATTTAGAATAAAAATCAAAATATGTATATACTCAAACTAAAATAATATGATATATATATATATCATATCATTATATAACGATTTATTCGCAATCGGATTTATAATAATTTTACAATTAAAAGCAGAAAATTGTCCAGCAGAAAAATATAACAAAGTACACAGAAAAATAAAAAAAGGAAGAGAAAGAAAATGAAACAAATTTCGTGACGGGAAGAGTAAATAAAAAAAAAAGAAAAAGAATTAATTAGATACGGTGGTCGCACCCATGTGTGTCGCAAAACTGCGATATGATAATTAAGAGAAAGCGAGTTTGCGTTTTCATAATTCGAGCCATATTTATTTTTCCGAATATAACGACAATTTGAAAAAGTAAGAGAAAGAGAGAAAGAGAGAGAAATAAAAAATAAAAGGAGAAGATAAACGGACCGTCCGATAAAATAAAAAATAAAAAAATAAAAATATTTTGACATTAACTTTATAACTTTTACGATAGTCCTAACATTTCATTTCCATTAAATTCCATTCTAACGCTTTTCAATTGTCATTCATAACGTTTGTGTATATATATACACGCAAATATATATACACATACAAATATACATATATTCTTTACAATGGCTGCTATATATAAAATCGATCGTGCTTCATTGCGACATCGTTTCTACTCTAATGAACTTTTCCAACCATTCGCTTGTTTCATCTCTACCTTTCCCCCCATACATCCCCTATTTTCACCCTATCTCACCCCTTATCGCCAATCCGCAATTTAAGCGAACGGAAATGGACAAGTTGTCATTTAATTGATTTCTAATGATTCGCTGTTGCCGATGTTGCTAAACGCGAACTGTTAAAAATCGAAGAACTTTTTTTTTCTATTTCATATTATTATAAATGTAATATATAATTTTATTGTTTATACGAATTTTATATAATTTTTATTACAACATTTGGTTAGCCAATATAAATTCATTCTTATTTATTGGCTAACCTTATATTATTTTATATTATATTATATTTATAATATTATTAATCGTTGACATAATTGTGGGATAAATAAAAAAAAATGGGTTATTGGATTGACAGGGCCGAATACTCGGATTTGAATCTTTCGATTTTCAGAAGACTACATTTTAACCTTTGAACTATTCCATAAATTTCACGAAAGCCTATTTTTAATTCGAATCGAAGTTCTGGATCTTACGTGTGTATATATCGTAAACTATAATTATTATATATCATATTTATTATCATAAATTTAGATTATTATAGAATTTTTATTTGAAGTTTTTATGTTACATTATTTCTTTTCCTTTTTTCATATTATTTTATTTTATTTTATTTTTTAAAAGAGATAAACCATCATCATGATTATGGTTAGAACAAAGGATGGTTATTACAAAGGTTTGTAAATTCGATATAATGTAGGATCATTCGAGCGAAATAACAAGCTCGCTCGCTCAGTTTTCACGCTAACTTTACGATCGTTAATACAACACGGTAAATTCATCCTTATCGGAAAAGATATATTATTATCTATTATACTATAAGCAATTGTATTAAAGGATTAACTTCTATCTCTTTTTTATTTTTCTATCAATGTGAGTCATTCTTTATATATAAAAATTATTATTTTAATTGTAAGTATAAACTTACCCCATCGGGGTGATATTTTGGTACACCGGTTGGCGTTGTGGTGTTGCCACAAAATTCCGTAAGCACATCTTGTAGCTTTCTTGATGAATCTGAAATAAATCAACAAAAAATATTACAATTAAATATACAATATCGTAAACAATTATACATCCAATTATTTTGTAATAATTCTTACAATATTCAAAATAAAATTTAAGAATCAAAATAATTTCATCTAACAACAAAATTGAGATATACAAAAATTAAAAGTTTACAATAATTAAATTAAATTTCAATATTAATTAAAACAAAAGAAATAAGACATTTAATTTTTATTTCTTGGTCTTCGTTTAATTCACACAAACGATACATAATAACATTGATAATAAAAGAAATACAAAATAAAAAAGAAAACAAAAAACTCGATGAAACGTTTTTTTTTATCATAGAACAGTAGAATATTACATCGAAAAAATATAGAGAGAACGATAAATTGGCTAATAATAGGAGACCATTGGCCTACCGATTTACGTCATAATGCACTTAACACGGTGGATTATTTTGAAACGTGGCACACTATTTTCGGATCAATTGACGAGCTACCAACGATGGATCTTCGTCTCATAGAATGATAGACAACCTGCTTACGATTAATGTTGTCTGTTAAACAAAAGCAGGAAATTTAGTCTTACGTTTCATAACAAACGAAACTAAATCTTTATCGGGAGGGAAATATAAGAAAATTCATCTATCATAAATATAAATATAATAGATCAAACTAAAACTCAAAGTGATTTGTAAACGAAACGAGATAGCATGTTCTACGATTATTTTCTTAGAATCGTAATAGAAAATATAATTGAAATATCTATTTCAATTAATCATTTTTTGATCCACATGAGATAATGCTTATTTTTGTTTTATAAATAAATGTTGAGTTTTATAAAATAACATAATCAAGAATATGTGACTCAACTTAAAAAAAAAAAATAAAAGACACAGTTAATCTTTGTAAAATCTTTCATGTTTTAACCAAGTAAAAAATTATCGTTTAAACGTAAAACATATCTATGTTTTATACATATAACATACATACTACATACTACACACATAATAAAACAAATCGGTATCTGTCACAAGTGAATGATAAAAAATAATATATAAATAAAATATAAGAGATAAACGTATTTATATTTTTTATTTTGTATATGAAACATTTCTAACCGCTTGAATTTACCAGTAATTAAAAACGATAGAAAAAAACGCACAAAGAGTGTAGGAGAGAAAAGAAACATGAATTTCTTTTTTCTCACCGTTTTTAAATCGAATTTTGACATGGAAGAATAAACACGATCGCGAATTATGCTCAAAGTAGCCGATATATTCCTTGAAAAGCATTGGAACGAAACATAAATACCGTATCACGTAGCTTGTCATTTTCAATTCATGACTTTCGTCGATTTTTACCGAAGTAAATCCAAGGATTTTTAAAGAACCGTGACTGGGTATTATATAGAACACGGTTTTCTTCACCTCGATTTATTCAAATACAAAATAAGTATTTCAAAAAAATAACTAAAGCAACACAGAACTAAAGCAAGAAAAGAAAAAAAAAGAAAAAGGAAAACGATAAGGTAATCTTATCAATGTTTATTTAATTTTATGATAAATAATATTTAAAAATAACAGAATGAATAATTTAAGATATCATTGAAAAAAAAATATATAAAATAGTACCGTAAAAATAATTTAGATGTGTATGTTTTATGCGTGCGTGCATACGTAAGTGAGTGTGTGCATTGTGTGAAAGATATATTTCCATGTATACAGGTATGCTGGAAGCAAAGCTTTGTAGTGAGCCGACACAGCAAACGAATTCCCAGCTTTCACAGACAATATCGTTGGAATTACCATAATCCGATAACCAACGAGGTGACACGTTGTGACTTTTAATTGAGACCTCGACACGCTTTTGTATCGGTAATATCATTCTACTTTGTAGTGCTAGATCTAGCCGCCATCATTTCACCTACAGTTACTTTCTCGTTACAATCACTTACAATATTTTGTTACTTACAAAAATCTGCCATTTCGAGACACTTATGTAAAATTATCTTTAGGATTTTGTTCTATCTTTTCTTCTTTTTTTATCATTAACGATTGTTCATCTTTTGTATCCCGTAATAAAAATTCAAATAATATTTTTTTACGCGATTTATGTTGTATGTTTCATTCGAATTTCAATGTTTGATCAAAAAAGAAGAAAATGAGAATACGGACGGACGTTTATAGAATTTGAATTATGTTATTAAATTTTTTTATATATTATATTGAGAGAAATTTGAGTTAATAAAAGTGACTTGTTTTTTTGAAGTGAAAACTTCTTTAGAATGGGAGTGATTTGAAAAAAAATGAAACACGGCGCTGCGTAACGTTATGGTAAGCGGTGGCAAAACGGAAGTAAGAAGAAAAAAGAGACAAACGTATAGGATTAAGCCTGCGAGAAAATGAGACACAATATAGTTATACAGTTTTTCCTATTCTCGGTTTCCTCCTTATGCGCTGCTTCGTAGCCCCCACTTCTGGCTACTAAGCTTTGTATATGTGTGTTTTGTGTGCGACTGCATACTACGAAGCGTGGACTCATATTATTTCGATACTAAAACTGTTTGTAGGTAGGAGCGATAGAAGAGTAGTAGAATAAGCAGAGATAAGCGTGTAGGAAGGCGAACAAAGAATAAGGTACAAACGAACCGACAGTCGAAATAAAGAAAGAAGGTGTGTGCTCTGTTTTTTTTTTTTTTTTTACCAAACGTGCCATTTCTTTTCTATTTAAAAATGTTTCTATTTTATTGAAAAATTAATATTAAATTCTTTATTTCGCAAATATTATAATAAATAATTATGAAATATATAGAATATATAACAATTGTATTGTCTGAAATATTTTACAAAAAAGAATGATTACAAGATACATCAAAGAAAAAGAATTAGAGAACACTGTAGAATACATTAAGAACAGCTGACAAATTCCATTCAAAAGCAAGTAAATTACTGTCACATTTTTATTTTGCTTCTTCATAAAATATATTTGATTCATATAGACAAAATATGTCTATTAGTTTTAATTTTTATGTTTTTTTAATAAATTGATTAATTAATATTAATTTTAAATAATTATATAATAATATTATATACAAAGATTTGTATTGACCCAGGAATACAAAAAAAATTATATTATTAATTATAATATTTACGTTATAAAGAAATTTATGTTAATTTTTCAATAAAATAAAAACATTTTTAAAAGATGTTGAACGCCCAGCGTGAATCGGTGGATCTTACCACGGAGCTGAAATTTGAGACTCGTAGTGTACATAGTTCGATAAGCTGAGAGAGCGATACGATTCAATGCATTTTTTAGATTTTTCGTTGTTCAGATCTTTATTTAGACGAGAGTATTTAGAAAGATAAATTTGTGATCAAAAGAATAAAGACGAGATATGTTATAAATAATAAGGTTCTCGAGACAGAGAGAGAAATGTGGCAGGCTATGGAATTGAAAAAGTATTTCTCGAAAAGATCTCTATTAGATCTCTCATTACATCTGTACTAGTATCTTTGTTCAGTCTAGCAGTATTTTCCATATATTTTTTGTAACATCTTTATTTCGTCATTCCTAAACTGTTTGTTAGACAGCGCAAAAATGTAGATGAAAACGAGAAATTGAAAATCATCCTAATAAATAAAATTTTATACTTGAGTTAAACAAAAAAATATTCTATATTTACTTATTTTAAGACAAATTATATTTCCCTCGATAAGCATCTTACGATTTTGGTGCTATCTATGACTATTGCATTCAGCATTCCATTTTTATTGCTTGAATTTGGAAAAGTGTACTTTTTATCAACTATTCAACCCAGAGACCATACCGGTGCCCTTTGCTATATATAATAATAATACTATATTAAATAAATCCTACAATTATCTTACTCTTGAAACTGTGCATATGTCTCATTCTCTCGAAACTTAGTTTTTTGAAGGTTTCACTTCTAATACGTGTGATCTGCACACATGATCTTTTTTTTATTATTTCGATATCACATAGGCTCGTTAGTATTGCTTTCTTTTTCTCCTTCTTTTAATGAAATTTATAAACACACATTTTCTAAAATTGAGATTTTATTTTACACGATGATTAAATTTGTTTTATTTTATTCGTAAAAAATATGTTCGAAGAAATTCGTCTGTGTATGAAACGTGAAGCAAAAAGATTCGTATAAAATTGAATTTATTTTGTATTATTTTTTTTTTTTCAATTTTCACAAATTTGAATGTATACTTACAAGCTGCGAAATCCTGGAGCTGTTGAAATTCTGTGGGCGAGAGTTTATCCCACTGAAAGGCCATCATTAGTAATCTTTTCTTCGATATACCTCGGGACGAACGCCCGGACGGTGATCACCTTTGAGATTCATCACCTAAAACCAAATTTTAAGAAAAATAAATTTAAACAATTTGAATAATTACAAATGATCTCGATCTTCTATTCCTTTCATTTTTGAACGAAAATTTAAACAAAATTCCATAGAATACATTTTATTCAGTTATATTTAAAAGATATTTAAACAATTATTTATTTTCATTTATCATCGCGAAAATAATTTAATCTATACAAAATAATATTGCAAACAAATTTTAAATAAAAAAAAACCCTAGAAGAGAAATCAAATGAATCATTTTGTAATTACCCTTATAATTAATATTCATTCGAATTAAAATCGTATCGATGTTAAACATCGATCAATGTTAGATTTATCATCACAAATATTCCAAATTCTATAATAGATTTTATTTTAATGATAAAAAAAACATCTAATGCGTTTAAAAAAACATTTATATAAATTTATTATATTTTTCACGTAATTATTTGATCATCATCATTTATTCGAATTATAATCGCATTAATTTCTAATATCGATTTATTATCTCATTGTCAAACATTCGAAACTAATAAATTAAAAATAAATAAATAAATAAAAAAAAAAATACAAAAAAGAGAGAGAAAACGAATAAAAAGGGAAATAGAAGAGAAAAGATAAATCGAGTGAATAAAAGAATCAACGATTTCATTTTGACGTAGGATAAAAAGGGAATTCTCGAAATAAAGGGAAAGTGTATTACGGTAGTAGTAGTAGTAGCAGTAGTAGTAGTAGTGTAATAATAGTTGTATTGGAATAGAACGATCAGTCGAGTTAACGTGGATGGCAAACTAAATACAAGTAGAAAATACTTCTTATCGTAAAGAACGTAAAAAAAAAACAAAATAAAAAAAATAAGATAAGAAAAAAAAGAAAAAATGCAAGACCGTATCTCTGAGTACACACCGGTCGCGTTGAAATGTTTTTGCAAGTATTTCTTTGCGTCGCTGGTAAAGCTATCGATTCGATTTTGCCAGTTTGAACAAACGAAACGATAAATATTCTCGGAAATACTAGCTACAATTACCAATCTCGCTCGAGTGAAGCAATAAAATCACCAACAATGGTTATACACGAGACAAAAGAGTACGGAAAAAAAGAGAGAAAAGAGAGATTGTATCAAAATTTTAAATAAAAAAATAAAAAATTTATGTGAAACCCGACGACAATTTGCGTAAGAATTAAAAAATTGTTTCAATCTCGGTTTGAGAATTATTATTAAAATCGAAATGTCAAATGGACAGATAAACGACAAAAATATTCTTTAAAAACGGAACGTTTCGTTTAATTATATTAAAATTAGAAAAGAGAGAGAGAGAAAGAATTTTAATGAAGGTATTTAAATTTGTTATTGTTGTTAAATAAACGATTTATATACGTAACGCTTTGGTTTAATGTAAATAATAATTTGTCAATATTCGATATAAAATATATCAAGATTAAATATATATATATATATATTAATATTTCATTATAAATACCGTGGGAGATTTACTGAAAATACTCTATCAATAATAAAATAGAAACAGTTATCAATTTTCATATAATCGACCATTAAATAAATATTGAATCTTAAATAATAACGTTGAAATGAATTTTGATTGATATATATAGTTAAACTTTTGAAAGTATTCGAATTGTTCAAGGAAACACAATTGTTCGTATAAATGAATTTGTTGTATAATAGAACGTTAGCCTTTTCGTTACTGTAATTATTTTTCTAGCCATTTATATTCTCTGACAATTCTAATTTAATTATTCTGATTTTCAGTTCTGAGTTTCATTTTAAATACGGAAAAAAGTACTTGTCAGGTTTTTATTGACAAAAGAATTCATAATATTAAAAATTAAAAATCTAAAAAATATTTCAAATCATTTTGGTATAAATATTGTATATAAAATATGACAAACATTTGTTGAAATTTTACATTAAAATTACGAAAAGAAAATTTACTTAGAATCGTACCTAGAAAAATTCGATCTTATTTCAAATAAAATATAATATTTCAATCATCACGTAATAAAGTTACACGAGTAGTTACGAATTTACACACTCGAGTTGAATTTTAAACGAGATGGATGGACATTACAAAAAATAAAAAAAATTGTAAAAAAAAGGTAGAGAAACAACTCTTTTTCTTGTTGTTTGTTTCGTTGTTTTTTTTTTTCTAAAGCTTCGCATGACATCATCGTATATAGAATTGATCTCTATTTTAACAAGAGAGAAAGAGAAAGAGCGTGAATCGAAATTGCAGAAGGATATTCGAATGTGGAATCGAGTGGACCGTGCACATCGCTTTTATTTCACGCACGAACGACCGAAATTGAACGGCTTCGAGAAGGATTAGAATGCCATAAACGAAGCTTCATTCTTTTCTTCTATCTTCGTCTCTTTCTCTCTCTCTCTTTCTAGCTCTTTCTCTTTCACCCTTTCTCATTCATTCTCATTTTTACGAATACGAGTTCACAAAGCACGGATTACAAAAGGGGTTCTTCAATGGTAACCACGATCCTTTTTTTATTTAGTCCTTATTGTTTATCGAATAATTATTATCACTCAATTATTATATTCATCGTGTCAAATAAATATGATGAAATTCAATATTCAAAGATAATCTCTGAAATTACTTAATATTCAATTAATTGTTTTTCGTGTCCATAAAATAAAATATATGAAAACTTAATATTATAGAAAAATTGGACAAGTGAAAAAAAATTAGAACATATTGTTTTGTTCAACAAGATCAAATAATCATGTTCATCAAATTCAAAATGTATCTACATATCAAAACAATATGTTCTGATTTTTTTCACTTGTCCAACTTCCCTATGATATATAATTTCTTAATTAATATGATCAAAAATATTGAATGAATTTTTTTTATAAATCTTATATATGAAGATATTTTTTAAAAGAAGTTTTCGATCGATTGAACGAATTTTTTTTTGGGAAAAAAAATTTATTGCTGATCGAATAAAAATCTCTGAACGAAATTACTTGGTTTCTTTGTCCTACAAATCAAAAGGAAAGAAAAGAAAAGAAAAAATAAAAATTGAGAGAACAAGGTCGAGTCATGAAAAGAATTTTGAAATGGAAAAGAAAACAGGGATGGTAAGTGTATTTTTTTTTTTGTATTTTTTCTTTTGGGGTTTGTTTTTTTTTCCAAGCAAACACACGTAGCACGTTGTTCGTACTGTTGTTACTACTAACGAGCAAGTTGTGCACGAAAATTGGAATAGTTATTTTTCTTTTCGCTATTGTTGTTATGATGATGATGATGATGATGATGATGATGATAATTTATAAAAATATTTATTAAGAGAATAACAAAAAATATGCAATAATTCAGATAAAATAGACTTTTGACAGAAATGAATCCTTTATGTGAATGAATATTACATTCAGGATGCAATTTGGACAAAGTAAGATTGCATTAAGTTAACGTTTTGAGTAGCGAACAAGTTCGAAGCTATTCTTGTTATCTATGAGAGTAATAATACCTACTATCCGCCATTATCATCGTGTTCATAGGACGAAAGTACTAGATAGAACCTATTAACGTGAGTATATTAACTAATATACATTTTCTGTACATGGATATATATATATATATATATATATATATATATATAT
>NW_015148973.1:3558442-3586364 GCF_001465965.1 Polistes dominula | reverse complement strand
AGTATGTATTATATATTATATAGACTATATTAATATTATTACTTTGAAATGAAATATTTGATAAATTTAATAAAAAAAAAAAGAAAAGAAAAAAAACTAGAATTCAAAAAAAATTAGTTGTAAATTGTATTGAATTCTTTTTACCATTTTTATTTTTTTTTTTATTCGTGTATTTTTAATTCGTTTCAATGACAAGAGTAGAACATGATTGAGATAATTCGTATTGGTAAGAATCGATATGCGATTATTTCGAAACGTGTGCATCGATTTGGAATTAAAAACGGAGCGTGACAGGTGGAATGAGAAACGAGTGCACTCCGTAATATTTTGCAAAATTTATTGAACGCATCCATTTTGTCAAAATTCACTGGCACGATTTCCAAACGAATGTTCCTACACTTATAGGTAAATGTATCTGATATTATGTACATATGTGTATATGTATGTATGTATATGTAACAACCATTCGCGTTATGTGTTCATTCGTTCCTTTTTTATTCTTTAAAAAAAAAAAAAAGAAGAGAAACAAGAGCTGATAATAACGATAAAAATGTCTACGCTAAATCGATCGAAAAGCAAACAACAGAAAACATAACAATGAGAGAAAAAGAGAAAATTTTTAAGAAAGAAAGAACAAAACGAATCAGATATATCTCGTTATTGTTGTATACCGGGTGGTACTGGTAGATGATAAATGATCGAAAAGACAATGTACAATTTTTATATTTATTTAGAAAATAATTTTAAAAAGCACGCAGCTTGTAATTCTTAAAAATAAACTACATAAAGCTACAAATATCAAACATTGAAATTTTAATATAATATAAATTAAAATAATTATAATATAATATTTATTGGTTTATATTACAAATTATGTAAAATAGAATTATTAAAAATTAACTATTTAAGAAAATTTTGTTAAAAAAATATTTTTACCAATAAAATATCGATTAACATACTCGTAATAGTTTATATTTATTATTTATATTTTTATTAATATATAATATATTATATATATTATTTATATATGTATATTAATAATATATATAATATAGTTATATTAATATAATAATATAGTTATATTTATATAATAATACTATTTAAAAATATATAATATTAAAAATGAATTAAAAATTAATTAAATAATTAAATAATTAAAAATTATATATATATAAAGAAGAAGAAATAAAATAAAAGAGTTAAAACAAATTGGACAAATAAGGAAAGATATAAATTTGAAAGTAAATCAATTAGAAATTAGTCAGACGGTTAAGATTAAGGCCTTATAGGAATTTCATGATGCACTAACGCACGAGTGAAGAATCTATGGCAACGCATCGGTCATGTAATTTCTCGAATTGGTCGCTTAATCGCCGAAGCGTTATCGTTTTAATCCTAACGGACATACACGTGCGATATTCCGAGATTTAGTAACGGATGTATGAACCTATGTACGAATCTCTCTATGTATGAATCTCTATGTACGAACAACATATGTGAGTTTCCCTTGATTTTCGATTATTAAATAATCCTATGATCAACTTACCATCAGTCGAGAATGCATTATATATGCATGTGGGTACTAAATAACATTGATTCAAATAAAAAAACCAATAGTTAGGTAATTTCAAAGAATTTTCTTACAAGTATGTTCAAATATTTATGTTTCATTTTTAAATAACTGTTTATAGTTTGTAATTTAAATGCAAAATTTCAATACCTGTGATATATTAATATGTTCACGTTAAGAGCGTATTAATTAACATGTTAATTAATACGAAAAAGAAAAAGAGATTAATGTTGAATTAACGTTGTTAATGAAATGATTGATTATTTACTAAAGCCTTTGAAAACATTTTGTCACACGCAGTCTCTCTTTCTCTCTCTTTCTCTCTTTCTGAACAAAATTTTATTTATGTAATTCGTAAAATCAATGACTATTCGTTATTCCAATTATTTTCAGGAAAGTTTTATAAACTGATAAATAAGTAAATTTTAGAAAGTATTTAAAAATTTGTGATCCACTTTATATCTAACAAAGTTTTCCCAACTTTTCAAGGTGATTTTACAATCTAAAAAATAATTACAATTTAAAAATAATTTAACGATTTTAATCTTGTTCTACATTTTGCCAACAATTTTTATTCACTCTTGTAAACAATGAAGCTTTTAATTAAAAATATTATATCAATATTTAATCATTGATATTTTTATTTTATTTGTATTAATTAACGCAAGAGTATTTTAAAATAAATATACTAACAGATATGTGTGTATATTCTTTCTTATGAATGAACACGAAATCTTCTAAAGAGGTTTAAATACGAGATTCTCGTATGAACGAATTTAATCAACACATATATAGACATACGTACATATATAAATTACGTAAGAGTAGTAATCTCTCAATGTGTTCGTAAAACGTACGTTTCACATCTGTGGTCCTTTAATTAAACGTGAAATAAACTCGAATCTCGTTTTGCAAAGAGAGTTTCATTTTAAAAGTAGAAAGATGAAAATCATTCGTTGAGAAAATCTTCTTCCTACCTGCATAAGTCTATTCAAATAATAATAATAACAATAACAATATTAATAATAATCACATTGCATATTAAACAATAATTAATAAAAGAAAATGTAGCTTCACTAACACAAGTTTTTCATATTTCACGAGGCTTCATTAACTCGCAACCAAGCAACTTTCAAAACGAGCAAACGTGTTTACAAAGCACCTGAACAAATTCTCCACTTGAAACTATGCTTCCGTAAATTTATTGAAACATTTCATAACTCTCTCTCTCTCTCTCTCTCTTTTTCTCTCACACATTTTTTTTCTTCGTTTTTTCTTTTACATTTGGATATAAAAATAAATTATTATTTAAATGCATCATTTTTAAATATGTATATGTGTATATATAAAAAAAATTTTTTTTATAACAGAAAAAATACATCTGTGTGTATTTAAATCTTTTTTAATCCATGGGGACGTTGTTAAGCGAAACGAGTTTCACATTACCACGAAGGGTCTCCCGTTTACAAGGTGACTTGAACGAAACCACCGACGGAAGATAGTTAGGCGAATTTATTATGAACGTAGCGACGTACGACCAAAATGAAATATACAACATCATCAGTTATAGTCCGCAATACTATCTATAGTAGATCACAAATCGTAAACGAAACCGAAGATACAACTCAACCGAGATTTATATATATCGAAACTACTAGTATTCGTAACCAATGGCCTATTTTCTAATTTATAATTACAAATTATTCTTCTAATTAATAAACCAATTATTTTCATTTGTAATCTAATTACAAATTATTGTAATTGTAATCTATATAATATTTTCTATATATAATTATTGTATTGTACTTTGTAATCTATAATTACAAATTATTCTTCTAATTAATAAACGAATTATTTTTTTTGACTTACGTTTTCGTTTTATAGATAAACGAAAATTAATATTTTAACAAAGATTATATCAAGATCGATAAGAATTTTAATTTGGTTCTTGTAAAGAAGATGTAATAACTTCTGTTAATTAATTTTTAAAAACATTAATAATTTTAAGAACATTTGAAATATTCGAAACAGTTAAAAAGATAATTAAGAGACGGTAAGAAATTTTCTTTATTTTATCTCTTCATTTTATATTTCAACAAGAGTTAAATTCGCGTCCAGTATTAGAATACGAAATAATTTTGTTTCATTAATTTTGAGAAGAAAAATAACGAAGATTTTCTTTCTTTCTTTCATCTACTTCTTCTCTCCCTCATCTTTAATCTTTGAAGTGAATTAAAGTTACATCTACGGGTGATGAAATAAATTTTGTTAACAAAGTGAAAAAAATAAGAAAAATTACAAAGATATTTTTTTATATAAAATAGATGAAAAATATTAGAAAAAAAGTCACAACATATCGTTCAAGACATCGTTCAGAGATTTTCTACTCTTTCATTATTTTTACTTTGTAACAAGAATTAAACTGACGTTAGCAAAAGAGCAAGTATACACACACGCAAGATCACAGAACTCAAGGGTCAATAAAAGAGTTTAAAATGAGGCGTTTCACTCGAAAGCAAAACAAGTCAAACGAGTAGAATTTCAGTCCAACTAGCAAACTCACAAAATTGAAGTCTGTTCACTGAGTAAATAAGAAAACTGGTAGGTATATGTTATATCTGTTTAAAACTATATAGTTTATACGTTCGTGTATTACAACACATGTATCGGTTAAACATAACGTTACACATTGAATTGTTGTTTAAAAAGTAATTTCGTTTTTATTCTAGAGAAAAAAACATTTATTTACAATTAAAACAAAAAATTATTTCTGGTATCAATCTAACATTTATACTAAAACATCATCGATATTCGGAATATTACTTTTGTTGTAAATATATTGATAAATTATTATTTATATAAAGAATAAAATATTCATATATGGTGAATATTTATTTGAAAAAAACATGAGGAAAAAATTGAAGAAAAATACATTCGGAAGATATTACAAAATATTTGTAAATAAAAATGTAAAATATCACATTCGTTTGATAATAGTTTTAAAAAGATTTATTCTCGGATTTTTATGATTTATTTATTTATTTTATGAAATTATATTTTTGAAATAAATTTAATAAAAAAGAAATATTTGAATTATAGTAGAATGTCTTTTTTTTGGGAAATATTGTAGTTTATTGTAAAATGAACATTTCTATGTATAGAAAGAAAGGTGCGATGTTCGTTTAGTTGATGATTAGTTCGTTCATTAGACGAGTCAATCGATAACAATACGCGGTTTCGTTTTATTTGTATCCAATTAGTCCTTCTGCGAAGTTCATTATACTGGTATAATGAAGTGAGTCTCGTATTCGTACGTATGTACAATATAATATGGTTAATTTCAACGAAAATTTGTGTAAACTTCCATCGTTTATTCCCATCCCGTCAAATTTCTCACGATACTATAATCATTTTGATTACAAATATACAATTCCATCATTCGTTTCTTCATTTCTATTATTTACTTTTTTAATTTCAATAAAAATTAAATTCTCAAAATACAAAATTTGTCATAATATTTAATTGAACAGAAAAAATTTGAATTGATTTAAAAAGAAACAAATAAGCATTCACTTTTATTTTACAATATTTACTGAAAAAAAAAAATGTTAAATATAACATTGGATCAATAAAACAATTTATACTAATGGAAACGATCAAAAATAAATCAGTACTTTTACGTTATTTGTTTTTTTTTTTTCTTTAAAATAATAAATCTAATGAAATGAAGATAAATTCGATATAAATTTTCAAATGCAATCACCGTTTATTAAACTGTACCACGTTAGAAAATATTCTTAAAAATTGTTACGAAGGTAGTAGTATTAGTATTAGTAGTAGTAGTAGCCCTTAAATTTATTTTTATGCATCATGCAATAAATTCGCTTTAAACCGTCTTCGGGATGATGCTATTACTTTACCGTAGTTATTCTCGTTATCGTTATTACGGCGCATCGTTGCGTCGATACGAACGATTATCTTCTCTTTGGGAATATTAAACGTGGAATCCGTATGGAATACTCATACTCTCCCTTTCCTATTCTCTCATATTATCTCTCTAACTCCCACTCTAACTCCCACTTCCACTCCCACTCTATTCCTCTCTCTCTCTCTCTCTCTCTCTCTCTCTCTCTCTCTTTTAACGAAGTTCGAACAGCGTAAATTCGAAATTTCGATTAATTTCTAATTCAAAAATAATCTCCATCCACATTTCCACATTTGTGGTATCGTTTGTTTTTTTTCTTCTTCGTTAATATAATTCATCAATATTTTCGATATTTTAATTACGTTGTTTTTTTTTTTATAACACAAATTTTAGGTATTTATTTATACCTATAATACATTAATTTTCATTTTATGATAAGAAGATAAATTATTGATTATTCGTATACGATATGAACAATCATATATAATACAATAAACATTTTAGTTTTTCTAATTTATTTATATAATATTCCCCTTCTCTTTTCTTTTCATTAACAAACGCATTCATAAATATTTCTTCGAATAAATAATTAATTAAAATTAATACAATTGTATATTAATTTATGAAATATTTTGATTCGTCATAATCAAATATTTTTGTATTTTTTTTAGTTTTTTTCTTTTACTTGGTTAACGATTAGAATAAATTCCAACGAATTCCACGAGCCATATAATTAGTTTTTAGATGATGGAAAGAGGGAGGGGCGGATCATACCAAAAGGGGAACTTTATCCTCGGTCGATTCAAGTTTGGCTAGGAAAATCGTCGACGCAAGCTTAATCGAGATTCGAGTATAATCCGAAAAAGAAGATTAATGTCCGACACCCTTACTACTATTATTCAAACCACCATTCATTCTACTAGTCTTTCTCTTCACGGTCCAATCTAATATTTCCTAATCAAACTTTTTAATGAATTAAGAGTAACCGATTTTACGAGTGAGATATGTTTGAAGAAAGAATTTTATAAATGCAAAAGATATTCGATTGATTGGATTCCTTTCGGGATGAAAAATTATCCAAGTACAATAATTAATTTAAAATTAAAAATAAAAACGAGAAAAATAGAAAGAAAAGAATTAGAATAATTTTTACAATAGTTTCCAACTTGAATGATATACGCATACCACTCAATCAGGGATACATTGGAAAAGTTTTGTTTAAATTTGAAAAAAAAATCAATTATTGTTCCGTCAAGGGGACACGTCACCCAATAAATCGATTATTTTTGTTTCGATTTTCTGAAAGAATATTACTTTAAAAATATTCTCTCAAATTTTCGTAAAGATCCGCGCATTATTTACGAAACTGTACTAGTTTAAACGAAGCGCGCCGTAGCGCGGCCAGAACAGATATACGAGCAGCTGCATACACAAGTATACAAGCGCACTCAAGAAATTACGAAGGAGGCGAGAAAAGTTCGACGGCAATCGAAAGTTACTTCCACAGAGGCTGCTGATGCAGCAGAGGGTACCTCTTATTGCCCTGGAATCGATGATTCAATGTAAGTATGAATACAAAAGTTACCTTAACTTTAAACGGTAATTTCTCCTATTCGCGTTTTTAAAACGGCTGCCCTCGCTGCCTCCAGACCATTTATCCGATCTTTACCAAAATTTGTACAGTAATACTAGATACACGTATCTAGGGAATGAACGGAAGGATTTTTTGATAAAATGCAAATGTTTTTTTTCTCGAAAACTCGGCGATTTTTCTGAAAAAATGTCAATTTTTTTCGTAAAAAATCGACTATCTTGAGAAAAATTAAAAAATAAAAATCTCCTTCCGTTCATTCCCTGCGCCAACATCTCTTCTAAAGGATAACACTCGGTTTTTTTGTTTCTGATGAACCAATTTTTGCCAGTGAGGGTAACCGAAAATCACCTTGTTTTTTTGGACTCTTAGAAAAGTGGCAACACACAACACAATTTACAATATTTTTAAACACAAAAAATTGTGAATATAGTTCAGATATATAACTTACATATACTAAAAATTTGTATTGATATTAATAAAACTGGCTGCAAAAATATTCACAAAAAAACCACTTTTTTTTACACTTGAAGGTGACGTGTCCCCTTAAAAAAGAAATAAAAATTATTGATTAAAAATTGTCTTTCTATATTTTTTCTGCTACGATATTGTTTGCACCAAATCACAAATAACAATCACCATGGTGAGTTGTTTTTTATTGTAAGATATATATACAAACCACTTAATCAGAGATACATTATGAAAGTTTTTGTTTAAGTTTAAAAAAAAAATTCAATTGCTGTTCCCTTAATAAAAAAATAAAAACTATTGATTAAAAATTGTCTTTCTAAAATTTTTATGCTACAATTTTTGTTGTATCAAATTACTAATAACAACCACCATAGTGATTTGTTAAAATGTCAACTCATATAAGTGTCGTATAGAAAAATTGTAAATTTTGTAATGAAAGTTAAATTATTACGAAAGAATAATTTATACTTATTCGTAAGGAATAAAAAACAACACAGACACAAACAAATAAATATTTACGATATAATATGTATTAAAACGATTTTAATATTATATAAAATCTTTCGACGAGAATTTGATCATTTTTTATTCCTGACAAATCGTTTGGATTTTTCAATATCCGCTTATATTTTCCGGGTTATACGTAATATAAACGCATATATCACACACATATTTCTTTCTCTCTTTCTCTTTCTGTACATGCGTTTCTATCAACGGATATGCAATACCCAAGAGACGAGGATAGATAACGCGCGAATTTCCGATTACTGTTCATAACTCTCTCGTTGTCGTCCTCATCCTCATCCTCATCCTCATCCTCATCCTCGTAGTCGACGTCTTCGTCGTTATTATAGATCGATTACGATATTCTATTTCCAATTGCGGATAATAATCCTACCTCCAATCGAATTGAAATTAATTAGCACATCACGTATGTGATACGTAATCGAGCTTTACCGATGTCAATGAAACTATATTTCCCTTTCCTATTAAAACGTGTAGAATTATTATTTTGTACGATTTTACTACTCGCGTACGATTAACTATCAATTTATCGATTTCTCTATTTATTTTACCCGCCCATTTCACCTACTCCCTCCCCTTTTTTTTCTTAATATTTCACTCTTCCCGAAGTTATATTTTTTGTGGTAAATTTATTTTTCACTTATACAGAATTATTAAATGTGATTGAAGTACGAGAATGAAAGTGATGTGGAAAATCACGCAATGTGATTTTGTAATATTTATTTAATTTATTATATTTCAATATTCCGATTATTCTTTAAGGTTATATATATATATATATATATATATATATATATATTTTTATAATGTAATGGATACGACGAGTGATTTTTTAAAGGTCGATCTTACCTCTCGTATTAAATTTGCATCTAGTTGTTCTTAAGATTGACTTCGAATACTATGGCTTCGTAAATCTCGTATCATTTGAAATTCATTGTTTACGATTTGATTTTGGATGACTCTAAGAATATTTTCTTAACATTTTTTTTCTCATTAGAAAAATAAGAAAAAAAAGAAAGAATAAAAAGTAACGTTAATTTATCTTTCTTTTTATTATTATTTTTCTTTCTTTTAAAGAAAGAAATATTCAAACGCGAGTGGTATCTATTAGTCATATTTTTTTTCTGCAAAGTCATCATCGTGAAATATCACTTAGTATTATTTCATCGAGAGATTGATTCATCTATTATCCTTTCTTTATATTTTCCCTTTTTTTTAACTTTCTCATACAGAGCAAATTCGCTTAAAAGCTTCACATCAATCCGACTAATTACGATTAATTAACGATCTTTATTTACTCAATTTTCAAAGGGAAAGAATAAAAACGTAACTTATCATCGTTTACGATGCGAGTTTATTGGAGGTTGGGCCAATAAGTGATATCAGAAAATTTAACAATTAAAAGAAAAAGAAAAAAGAAAACTAAAAAGTACACTTTTAAATAGAAAATATTCTATAAGTGTTATTTATTTAGATGGAAAATATTAAACATATTCGAATAAAAAAATTTTAATATAAAATAGCTAACCCCAAACTTTTCCAATACAAAATACAACAGTGTTAGCGTTATTTATTAGTATGAAAAATATTTAACAATATTTAATAATAATAAAAAAAAAACACACAGTTATTCGTTTGAATAAACATTCATTACAAAATTCCGACGTTAAATATTTCAAATGCAAAACCTTTGAGACATAAAATAATACAAATTTATTTTATAATAATAAAAATTATATTAATAGAAAAAAACTAAATTATAAAATTAATTTTTCTCTAATATTTTGAATTATTTTCGTTCCACCGTTATGTAATTATCGATGCACACGTTATGAACAAATTTATAATAATAAAAATTCAAAACAAATAAGGTTAAAATTGTTTTGTTGTTCGTAACAAAGGAATTATATTTCTTGTCTTCCTTTTTGTTCTATTTTATTTTAATCCCCTTCGTTGTTCTATTTCACTTCTCGTAATGAAGCGTGATTAATTATAACTACCCCCTTTACTAATAGAACATTACAATGCCTCGGGCTGACATGAATGCATGCACGTATATATATATGTATACACCTTTACGTGTATTTAACGTGACGTTCACGTAGGATAACCGACGTCTACTCTCTCTCGGCATATACCAACCCCTATCGTTAATCGAGCTAATTGCAGTTAATTAACGACCTTTAATAACCACAAGGAGGACACTTGCTCGGTTAACAAAAGCCTTACCTTGTCTTCCATCTTGTAAGTACATTCAAATCTATGCCAACACGATGAGATTTAAAACAGATATACAATATGACGATGATCGTAGTAATAGTAGTAACAGTAGTAACAGTAGTATAGGTCAATGATTTATTCGATAATTCTTATTTTTGCATCATTTTAAAATAAAAATCAAAATATCTTATATTCAATTCTTTGGTTGAATATAAGATAATCATTTTTTTTTTCAAAAAAAAAAAAAAAATATTTTACCACAAATTGGAATCTAACATAATTATTCTAATATTTTAATAGAAATGAAATTATTTTCATAATATTATTATATTATACCGTATATAATGTAAAATATAACCAAAAAGGAATATATAAGATTAGAAATAAAATCTAATTAAATTATATATAATATAATTATTTAACATTAAACCAGAGAGAGAGTGAGAGAGAGAGAGAGAGAGAGAGGTTATTAATTAAAATTGATTAAATAATGACTTTGTTTATTAGATTACAGTGTTATGTTTTATTAAAGATATTTTCTTTACAGTAAAAGGACTATTTTGTTTGATAATTTATATTTTCTTGAGCTTGTGCTTGATCATCCTTCTCTCATCTTCTCGTTTCCATCGTTCTTTCCTATAAAACGTGTTGCTTTATCAAGCTAATCGGCCATTTCCAGTTGGCGACTTCGCGGAAGGAGGCAGGTCAATTTCTATATTCTATTCTCGTATAATAAACGACGATAGGCCGACGCATATTCGCCTCATAACAATCGATAAAAGAGCTTTCGCAATATAACGTTATAATTTTATCATTTTTTGCATTCTAATGTAATTATTTGAACGATCCTGCGCAATTTCGAGAGTAGAACTTTGATCCAATGAAAAATAAGATCAAAATTAGTTAATATTCAAAAAACAATAATAGGTATGTAATGTTTATAACAATGCATATAATGTTTAAGTAATTATAAGTATTGGTATAGAACAATACTAGGTTCGAAGTACCTTAATTAATTGTTAATAATTTGAAAAAAATGTGTATTGTATAATTTACATAGAAGCACTGAGTATACGTTCGGAGCATCGTCCTCCTTGAAATTCACCTTCAGACTGACACTTGGTCGTCTATCAAAATTTTTTATTCATTTTTATTTATTTACATTACAAATTTTTATTCAATGTTGTTGATATGACTTTCCAAACATTGCACATGTGTACAATGGTAATAATATTTCTAATAAGGACTATTTAATATTAAAACATTCTAATTTTATTATTTTTTGCATTCTCACGTAATTTTTTTATCGCTTCTGCCCAGTTATGATCACTAAAAAAACCTCACAATAAACATCATAAATAAGTAAAGTCGAGTAGAAAAAAAAATGGAAAGAAATATAAAAGAATTTAGTATCTCATATACACGACGATTCCATTTAAATGCGGAAGCTTAAATGAAACGTACATTTGCCCTTAACGTTATATGCCAAGATAGAAATTAAAGTTTTCCTTGATCAGGAAACTCTATTACAAGCTCCGTTTGGGTTTCCTCTTTTTCTTCGATCGTTCTCGCATACCATCTCCCTCTTTTCCTTGAGATGCTATTCCCGATTGAATGTCGTCGTAGTTCGTGAAAAAAAAGAAAAAATTAAAAAAGAAAGAAGAAGAAAAAAAAAGTTCCCTCGGTAAATCCGAGGTCGAATTACTTACTCGAAGGAAAATTTGAATTGGGGGGAAAAGAAAAGAAAAGAGACTATAATGAAAAATAGGATTCTACGATGAATGAGAAAACAACGTGGTGTTTCGAAAATTTATAAATAAAATTAAATGAAAAGATATAAAAAATATGAATGAAATAACGAAACAACGATTAAAAAAGAAAAGGAAAAAAAGAAATGAAATTATTCTCTCATTTGGTGTTATCCAATAACGCTAACTTTAGCAATCGAGAGTTCTACATATGCAAGTGCGTGTGTGTTAATATGTACATGTATATATGAGTGGAAGGTGGGGGAGAGGAGGGGGTTATGCGTGTATATGAAAAGAGGAAAAAGATAGAGATAAACAGATGACAAAAAAAGGCGTGGAGAAAGAAGAAATAAAGAGAAAGAGACAGAGAAAAAGAGAGAGAGAGAGAGAGAGAGAAAATATGGGTGAGAAAATACGGAACGAGCATTTAATTAAAAACGGAGGGCTGGGCCGGCGGTGAATGTATAACAACTAGCGGAATTTATTCGTCCTCACGAATCAGAAAAAAGAAAAAAGAAAAAGAATGAAAGAGAGAGAGAGAGAGAGAGAGAGAGATAAAGAGAGTAAATTCTGAAACGAGTTAGGTAGCAGATAAAAGTTTGCTAGTTTGTTAGTTAGCCATGGACATTTTAAATGTCGATGTTACAAAAAACGTAATTGATGATTAGACCATGTTTATATTGACGATATAAATGTTAAAACGAAAACGAAACTTTTTTTTCTTTTACTTTATCACGTAAATGTAAATTTTATTTTAGTATCCTTGGAAATATAGAGTTTATTACGGAAATCACGAATTATATTAAAAATATATTATTTTTATATTTAATTATATTGTTATATAGAATTATTTTTTTTTAATTTTATTATTACATGCGTGTATTATATTTCGTGTGAAATAAAATATATGTGAATTATTATATATTTCTTTCTATTTTTTGTGTCTTTTTTTCTTTTAGATATTTGATACGAAATTCTCTTTACTTCTATTCGTTTCTTCTTTATTTTTGTAAAAATTGTACAAATTTCATCTAACACATTTTTCTATAGGACAAAGCAAACTTCTCACATTCCTCTAAAAGTTACTCTTTTGCAATGTTCTTCGAAAGAAAAAGTATTGAAGAGAAAGAGAAAGAGAGAGACTTGAAAGAAAGTTCAGATGCAATTTCTCACGCAAGTGCTTCCTCGAAAACGAAAAGTGGAAATCTTAGAAAGCAAAAAGAAGAACCAAAGGAAGAAGAACAAGAAGAACAAGAAGAAAATATAACCATGTATGGTTACGAGCGGAATACCTATTGTAGCTTCTATTTTATTTGATTTCAAATTGTTTGAAAAGTGTGTCAAAAAGTATGAAAAGACGATCGTATAAATAATAGCTTTTAATATTATCTTTTTTCTTTTCCTTTTCTCTTCCTTCTTTACCCTTTACCCCTGTTAGAAAGTAGTAGTAGTTTTTTTTATTTGCATTTATTATAAAAAAAAAAAGAAAACCCAAAAGAAGATAAAAAGGAAACGTTAAGTAGAAAACTGGAGAGGGTGAAAAAAGTAGAAAAAGAAAGTTTTTAAAGTAGACTTTTTAAAAATCTGCTGATTCGATTCAAACCAACAAACGTCCGAGCGGTATTGCTTGCTCGTGAAAATGTTTCAACCCTTGAGAGAAACTTTTCGAAAACTTTTTACATTTTGAATACTCTACTTCAGATGTGATAGTGCTAAGATCAAAGACTGCTACTTGTTTTTTTATTTTTTTTTTATTTCTATTTTCTTTTTTTTGGTAAATGAATACGGGTAGAAACGTCGAAAGGCTGTTGAAAAACCTAAGATTCTCCATAAGCTTATGTCTTCTTACTACTTTCATATATGTAATAATACTAAAAAAAATATATAAAAGAAAAATAAAACTTAAAAACTAAATAAAAATAAAAATATAAAAAGAAATATAAATAAAATAGAAATATAGATGGAAATATTGAAATAGAAATAAAAATGATTAATATCTGTATGATTTGTTCTTTTACAATTTTCACTTGTGTACTTTGTAATGATACAAACAAAACAAAAAGAAATAAGAAAAAAAAAGAATAGAAATTAAATAGAAATAAAAATAGAAATAAAAATGTATATAAAAGTAGAGTTCAAAGTAGGTGGAAAAGTAAAAAATAAAAAAAGAAGTACAAAAAAAGGATCAATATGGCGTTAACGTTGCTGCGTGCAATAAAATGGAGAATCTAGTGTTCTCATATAGTTACGAATGCATTCTCGTAAATCTACAATAAAGAAAAAAATAGAAAGACAAAGAAAGCGAGAAAAAGAATGCATGGACGTTTTTCGCATTTCCGATAGACACGCGACCACAAAAAAAGACATGGAAAAACGGACGAGGGGAGGAGAGGGTAGAGGAGGAGGGAGGGTAGAGCTTTGGAAATATCAAGTAAAATTCCAATGGCTATGGATAGTAGTGTGACGAACCAAGGCGTATCGGAATAATTCAAATGTCGAATAAAATATCGAGAAACTGACAAGTTTTTGTTGGAAGGAACGACGAATAATATACCGTTTGCCACAATATTTCTCTGTTTTTTTGTCTTTCTTTCTTTATTTTTTTTTTTTTTATTTCTTCTTTTAAAAAGAAGAATATATATATTATAACCGTTGTAACTTTTAACGAGTATACTGTCCATTAAAATCTTACGCATTTTCATACAAAAAATAGAAAAAAATTATTAACAGCAAGTATAATGAGAATTGCGAATATGCTTTTTATTGTTAGAGGGAATAATATTATCAAAATAATACATAAATTTTATTTTTAAAGAAATCACTATAATGATACAAATAAATATTTAATATAGTATATTGAATATTTATTTGTATATATAATATACAAATAAATATTTAATTAAATAATTAATTATATTATAATATTTAATATAAAAATAATATAATATATTTAATATTAACTATATTAAATATAATTTTAATGTAGTTAAGAAACGTAAATGCATTAATTTTGGATGAATATTATATATTTTAACGAGTATAAATTATAACAAATCGTACATAATTTTTGTTCATTTGAAATAAGAAATAGAAAACAAAAAATAACAATACTTAAAAATATCAATGAGTTTCTAATGAATATTATTTTTGAACAATCATAAATAAATTAAACTGTTACATAATTTCATATAACAATTAGTCATAGCTAATTTGTATTTGAAATGACAATTTGTTATTGTTTGAATAATATAATTAAAAAAAAATGAATAAACAAATTTTCTGAAAAAGAAAAGAAAGATAATATAATAAAAAATAAAAATAAAAAGTTGAAAATACAAATGAGTTTTCTAATAATACTTAGGTACTAACTATATATATATTCTTGAAGGAAATGCAAGTAGTAAGAAGACGAGTTTGCTCAGACGTGAGATCGAGTAGAACAAGAATAAGTAGAAGAGACCTTCACACACAAAAGGCTTTTATTATATCACCGACGACGTTTGAGAGCTTTCACGAACTGAATTCTAAGCGCTTTATCACCATGAAATACGATCAAAATTACAACGTATTTATTTCATGTCAAATTGTACGACGAATTCTAAAATTAGTATGCGCATGTATGTATTTCACGCATATACGCATAAAAAAAATTGACTTCTTTTAAAAAAAAAGAGAGAGAATAATAAAATATCGCGAATTTTCCTGTACGTTTCACGTACATTTTTCTCATTTATTTCGGTTAAAATCGATTATACACCATAGTTCAAAATCAATAACTGTCATTTAACTTTTTTATTTAACTACGTTAACCAACCGTAAATATGTTGACAAAGATTTACGATTTACTCGGTTATACGATAAAGAACATTTATGCGAACAAGAATAATAAATCTTGTTTTATTTTTTGAACCACAAAAAAAAGAAAGAAAAAAAAATGAGAGTAATAAGAAACATATTTACGTAATATAAAATAATTGTCGGAAAAAAAATTCATTGAAGATAATTATAAATGAAGTACCCCAGTAGCACAAAATATTGAATACATGTGTATTTAATATTAAAAAGAGAATTAATGTCTTTTTAATATTAAATACACATGTATTCAATATTTTTCAATATTTTGTGCTATTAGGGTAGTATCGTAAGAAAACTCAATAGCTCTCAAATCAAATCAAGTTAAAAGAAAATGATCTGTAAAATAAGTTTAATGTTAAATAATATAACAGGGATAAAATAGCTTTATTAAGATCGTTAATATTGTAATAAAATATTAATACATTTGAATTTGTAGTTTAGCCTGCTTACTGTTTATCGGTAGAACCAGACGATCGTTAAATTCGCGTTACGGTTTACTGATTATGTTAACTACTACTATGTTCCATGTTTGGTACCATCTCGAAAGCAGCTACGCAGATTCCACTCTATCTATTTCTCTCTCTCTCTCACTCTCTCTAATCTTCTATGCTTACTGGCTTCTACAGAAAGCAGGACTCCAATTATCTCGGTCCAATTAGGAGTTCGACGAATAGCATGAGAATCTCATACGAATGAGAACGTTTCTACATCGTCTCTATCTTTACCTCTATCTTTGTCTATACATTTATATATATATTCGTTTGTCTACTACTATCTACCTCGATTCCACCTACCAAATCCTCTATCTTAGCAAGTACATACGTCGATACAGGTTTGACGTAGTACACGTTAGCATAAGCGAGTAATACTACCATCCTACGTAAGTACTTGCATAAGCTAAATTACTCACACAAGCATCGTTACTATGAATAGATTCAATTTATAAATAATATATGCTTTTCGTCTCACTAATTAACAATTATTTTTATTTCACGCTCAATAAACATTTAGTACTAAATATTTTAAAAAATATAACGAAAAAAACATTTTCATAAAATAATTGAAAATTTCGTACATCGGTGCTAATTACAATTCTTTTTAAAATTAATTTGATTAATTTGTAACAAATATTCTTAGAAGGGGGAAGGAAGGAGGAAACAAATTAATCAAATTTAAAATAAAATTATAAATTTTACAAAAATCGATTAAATGTAAATTTGTTGTTGCATTCTATGCGCCCCCTTCCCCTGTTTGCAATTTTTACAATCAACAAGTTTTTCTTTGAAACAATAAATTCAACACGATATGGGAAATGTACGATCCGCAATGATCGTACGACAACTAGCTGTATTTGAAATGCGCGCCACCGATTCTATCGATTACAATTCTAGATCGATACTCGTTACGGTATCGAACAACTACAAGCGACTATCGAAGCACTAACCTCACCTCTCACATCCCCACCATATGCGTCCTGCTGAGCCAGTTCAAAGGGACATTCTTCCTATTTCATCACAGGACACCTACAACGATACATCTTCAGCACCTAAGGACCATAGAATCCGCAAGGAACAAAGAACTTAAGGATTCACAAGGAACAACAAAGGGAACACTCAACACACAGGTTGAAACCTTTACGGTTGTGAACCACATACGAAATTGCCAGAGGACTCTTAATCGAGAAATTTAGGCCCCAACAGGAAAAGCTTATCGAACTCTCGATATCGATATTTTTCAAATCGTCTCCCTTTTTTTGCAGAATCAATTTCTTCTTTTAAAACAAATTCGTTTTCTTCCGTTGTTCCTTGGCTATGAGATAAAGAGAAAACTCGTATAAATGTATTTTTACAGTGTAAGTTTATATACGTATTTATTTGTACACACAGGGGGGGGGGGAAGTCAAACCGAGCTAAAAATCGAATCGGAAGTTAATTCACGCTGACAAAAGAACACAATAGACTACCTTTAATAGAAGTTATTTCGAAGCAAAAAGGACATTCAACCGTCTAGAAACTACTCTGACCCTAATTGAAAATATATACTTCTTTTATTGTCGACGCGTGCATCACTGTTAGAAAGTAAAGAAAAACTTTATTCGAAGTTCAATATTATCCTGTTAATATTAGTGTTTTTTCATGAATAAAATAATGTTCCGTTTATGAATGTAACCATTATTCAAATTTTTTTCTAATAATTTTAACTAGAATGATGCATCACATTTAGGTTTTTTCAGTTGTAAGGGATGAGAACAAAATAAAATTACTGGTGAATATTTACTAGGCTGTTCAATAAGTTTTGCGGTTCGATAAGAGAGGGTGTTGCTACTAGCCTACATTTTTTTTGTTATGTTGGTACACTCTTCATATGAACGTATGTGAAGTTTCATTTCAATCTGTCAATTCATTCTTTGTTTACAAACCATTTAGTATCGATGTGTCACAGTATTTTTTTACAATGGAAAAAATCAAGTATCGTCCAGTGTTTGAATTTTTATTTTTGGAAGGTTTAAAAGCAAAGGAAATTTATGAACGAATGTTGAAAGCGTATAAGCACTCTTTGCCTTCAATTAGTACAGTAGAAAGATGGGTTGCTGAATTTAAACGTGGTCGTACAAGCCTTGAAAACGATCCACGTTAAGGACGTCCAAAAAGAGCAACAACACCGGAAATCGTAGAAAAAATACAGGACATCGTATTGGAAAATCGTCGAGTGACTGAAAGATATTTTGTAGAAGCCCTAGGCATCTCATTGGACAGTGTGGGCAATATTTTGACTGAAGTATTGGGTTTCAGAAAGCTGTGTGCACCATGGGTGCCACATTCGCTAACAATGGAACAAAAACACATTCGAATGCGACTTTTTCAGCAACATTTAGAGCATTTTCGACAAAGTGGATTTTGTGCGTCGATTCATCACTATGGATGAGACTTGGGTCTATCACCATGATCCTGAATCAAAACAAAAGGCTAAAAAGTGGTGTGAACCTGGTTCTTCGGCTCCGAAACGAGTTCGTGTCCAGAAATCGGCCAAGAAGGTGTTAGCATCAGTTTTTTGGGATGCAAAAGGAATTTTGTTTGTGGATTACTTGCATCAGTTTCTTGAGATGCGAAAGGAATTTTGTTTGTGGATTACTTGCAAACTGGTAAAACAATAAATTCTGAATATTATTGTAACCTTTTAGATCAACTGAAGGAAAAAATTCGTGAAAAAAGACCCGGTTTGCAGAAGAAAAAAATCCTTTTTCATCAGGACAATGCACTGTGTCACAAGAGCATTTTGGCAATGGCTAAAATCCATGAATTAAAGTTCGAATTGTTGGAGCATCCACTGTATTCACCAGATTTGGTCTCTAGCAATTTCCATCTGTTTCCAGACCTAAAAAAAATCATGCGTGAAAAGTGTTTTTCACCAAATGATGAGGTCATAACAGCTGTGGAAGCGTATTTTGCAGCCCTTCCAGATTCTCACTTCAGGGATGGAATTCATAAATTGGAATCTCGTTGGAACAAGTGTATCAACAATGCAAGTACCCAATACAAACATAACAAGTGTTTAGGGAGACTATACTGAATAATAAAGTGTATTTCAAACCATAAAATTGTGTCTTTTTTATCGAACCGCAAAACTTATTGAAGGGCCCAGTAATTATGAAAAATAATCGAGAAGTTGAATTTATCAAATTTGATCATTCAGGATCATTTGGAACTCAAAGCAAAAAATTAATTGAAAAATGAAATAAAACACGTTAGAGTGAAATAAATTCAGAGAGACAGATAGAAAGAACATTATTGGAAAGTATAGTTTTAATACTATCAAGTGAATTGATGCTTTTCATTCAAAGCACTGTTTCTAATATTGAAAGCATTTTCAATGTTGCAAGGTACAATGTGATCAAGCCTACGCAAAATTATACAAACTGTGTAAATTTGAACTCGATTAGATTGCAAGGCGTACACTATTGTAAGGTAAATCTTTTAGTGTTGTTAGACCGTTAGAAACGTTGATCTTTGACCATAGAACGCGTAGGTACAATGTATGTAAAGTACATAACTATATATGTAAGCTTATGTATGTAGATACGTATACGTGTGAAATTTATAGCTTTGTGAAAAGCCTTAGGTGCATCCTTGATGTAACTAAAACAGACCGATTAAAGAATCTTTAAACGATATTTTAAAATAATTCTACAAATTTTTATACTAACTATAATTATTATTATAATACTATTAATTTTTATTTATTATTATAATAATGATATTAGTATTATAATTAATAATAATATATTATATTATAATATGATATTATTATTATTATAATTTTTATTTATTACTATAATATAAAATAAATAAATTTATAATTACAATACTACTAATTTTTATAATACTATTAACATTATTATAATTTTTTTTCAGTAAGTTCGCGTATTATTTGATATCATCAAAACCAAAAAAATATTAGCCAAAAATATTTTTGTAAAAGAAAATCATTTATTTCGAATAATCGTCTCAACACATTTTTCGTTCATTTTATATTTATACAGATGGTTAAAAATAGAATTAAAAATGAAAATAAAATTGTTTTCAAAATGATATTTCAACGACAACGAAATAATTAATTTTTTAAATGCCACCAAGCAACTTTTGATTCACACCCTCACATTTAAACACCGTATACAAAATAATCTAAAGGGGAAAAAAGTAAAGAGAGAAAAGAAAAGAAAAGAAAAAGAGGATTCTTTTTTTTTATTAAATTCATGATATTCCTCATAAAAATTCCTCGGTTTAGGATTAAAGTGTGATAAATCGTTCGACAAATGTTCCAAGAAACGTTCAAGGAGACCAACGAGAAAGTTTTACCACATTCGCGAGAAAATGTCGCTTATTAAACGGAAGAGCTTGCTTGGGCTAGCTCGTTTCAAGTCCGTAAAATGACTTCCTTAGACGATACTCGTTACGTAAAACGACGAAACCTCTAGTCGCGACGACTATATGCGTGCTTTAAAATTTTAAAAAAGAAAAAAGGAAAAAAAATAAAAGATGATAAAAGTAACACTTTCAAGAGAATAAAGAAAAGAAACGATGGTCAGATACAAATACACAAAAACTACCATGAATTATAAATAAAAATAGGAATGAGAATCCAAACCCTTTTTTTCATTTTAATTTTTTAGTTACACGATACCAGAATTACGTTCAATCTATAATACTTATTTTTTATTAAAAAGACAAAATAAAATAAATAAATAAATTTAAAGTTAAATAAAAACAATCGGTATAATAAAATATTATTATATGTATTATCAACTTTACTAAATAACTAAATAAAATATTATTCTATATANATAACAAAAAAAATACTAATTTAAATTTTATAATATTTTTATATTTATTAATAAATATTATTATAAAATATATAATATAATATATTAAATAGAAATAAAAATAAAAATAAAAAATAATATAAATATAAATATAACAAAAAATATAAATATAAAATAAATTATAAATCTATAATATTTAATAAATTATGAATTTAATAGTGTAAAATTTAGGTTTTATTATAAAAGCTATAATAATATATAATAAATTTTTATATATAATAAGTTTATAAATATTACAATAAATTTATTTTGTTTTTATAAATATATTTTAATATAATTTAAAATATTATATTATAATACCAATAGCAACGCGTGAATAGTTGTTGAAAGCATCCGAAGTGTTATGGCTACTCGAATAAGGATCCCTTCCTCCCTACCACTCGACATAAAAATTTTTTCAAGGGCTGAAAACGTCCGTCTCACTTTTTAAAAGTATCTTATAAGAGTTAAATAACCTATCTAACTTTTGAAACCTAGAAGAAGAAGTAGAGGCCCGGAAATGTTACTGTTCAAGCACTACCAATTACATCAAAGAACGCCGAAAAATGTTTTCTTTAGTCGAATTTTAACGCCAAAGTAACTTTCTCATCGTTGTTCTTCTTCTTCTTTTCCTTCTTTTTCTTTTTTCTTAGTCTTTTTGTTCATACCAGAAGGCAAAAGGTGATCTCAAACTGTCTGTCACAAAATCAAAAGCAATTATCCCCCTTCGGAATGAGAGTCAGCAAAAGGAAAATACTGAAATGTTACTACTTTCTTTTCGTTCTCTTTTGCCGAACCTGCTATTAAACATGATCGAACGTAATTTTGACCGATCTCCACCATCCATCCATTTTGGTGGCTTCCGGGTGCCACCAGAAAAAAAAAACAAGTCTTACCGATCTTTCGTGTAATAATAAATAATCCCCCGTGACGATTATAATACGTCGTAAAGTAAAACGGCATAAAGTAAAAAAGGTATGCTATAAGAAAATTTACTTCATCGTACATATATATATATATAAGATTGTAACTAACATCATCACGTCAACTTCGTCAAGAAATGACTTCTTCGTTTCATTATTTTGACAAAAATGAAGTTGCTAAGTTGTCACTGAACGAAATAAAGATCGTTCATCTTGTGTCACTTTGTTGGAGATTACATTTTTAAATTTATTATATTTCAACCTTGTTTTTTTTTTAAGGACTACTAATCCACATTCGAGAAATAAAATTGATTTTAATTTGCAATTTATCAACGAGTTGAATTTATTTTTACTTTTACCGTTTTTCTTTTTACAAAAATATGTAATGCAATATGGTTTACGTAACGTTATTTTATTTCTTTGCAAGAAGGTTTACTGATTTATCAATTTATTATTTTTATCATATCGTTTACCTGTATTAATTTATTATTATTTTATTATTATTATATTTATTATTTATTTTATTATTTATTTTATTATTATATTTATATTAGTATTTCACCTATATTAATTTAGTTATTATTATTAGTTTAGTTTTCAGTGTAATTTTATTTACAATTTTACTATAGTATCACTAATTTTTTTTTTGCTATAATTTTGTAATAAACAAAAGGTTTTTAAACGTTAATATAATAATAAAAAATATATATAAAAAAATACATATAACAATATAAATAAAAATATATATAAAAATATATAAAAAATATATCTATAAAAATAAAAATATATATAAAAATAAAAATATATAAAAAAATATATCTATAAAAATAAAAATATATAAGAAATATAAATAGAAAAACAAAAATATATAAAAAGTATATATATATATATTATATTATATTTTTAATAAAAATTATTATTTTCAAAATTCTCATACCATGCCACCTTTTTATAAAATACCATTGAAAAATATTATTAATGATATACAAATTGCACAGCAAATTTTCAACTTACCCCAGATAGTAGTGGATGGTACATGCAAATTTATTATTTTTTTTCTTTTAAACAAACAACATGATCTCTTTTGAGCAGAAACAGGAAGAGAAAAGACGAAAAAGTAGTGGAGGGGTAGAGAAAAGAAAAAAAAATTGATTGTAGGATTATTATGTATTCCATCGTACGAACAGAAACGTCTCCCTTTTCTCTTTCTTTTTTATTTTTCCTTTCCTTTTTACTTTTTTTTTTATTTCTTTTTCTTCATACTTTCTTGTGTTCACGTTTATCCTTCGAAAAAATACGGGTCAGGGTTACTAATACCCACTAGTAAGTATTCGCATTCGGCAGGTAGCAAAGCAGGTCGAGAATAAAACTCATTCTACAGAAAAAAATCCAGAGCAGGGTGCAAGAGGAACAGGGGTTAGGTGAAGAGGGAAAAAGGGACATTTCAACTCATTGTTATCATGAATAGCATTAAATCTAGCCTTTAACTTTGCCACCATTTTTAGTTAGAAGGGGAGAAAAGAGGGAGAAATCTCAACCCACCCCTCAACCAATCCGTCGCTTCATAAGTGTCCCTCTCTCTCACCCTCTTTTTTTCACTAGTTCTCTTGTAACGAATTTATAGTATAGACATACGAAGACGATATGAGCACAGGCAAAAAAAAAATGAATAAATGGGTGAAGTGCAAGTTATATATATATATATACAGGGTGTCTTCACTGTAAATCATAGTAAGTAAATAAGATGAATTCATTGTTATATTTCAAATGAAATATATTTTAGAATATCTGATTGAATAATAAAATTAAGAATAATGAATATGTACCAGTTTAAGGGAGTTATTTAGTTGATAAATTTTATTAAATTAAATAATGTATTTAAAAATTATATAAAAATAAATTAAAAAATTTTTTTAAATTATATAAGGGATTATTATTACCTTTTTTAATTTATTAGATTATTTATATAATATATATTATATAAATATTATACTTTTTTATTGTATTATATATTACAATATTTATTATATTATTATAATATTTTAATAATATTATTTGTATAAATTATAATATTATAATAATAAATAATATTATAATATTTATTATATTTTTATTATTAGATTTTAATATTTATAATAATAATTAAATTTATATAAATATTTTAATATATTATAATATTTATATTTTTTATAATATTATTATAATATAATTTAATTATATAATATAATTAAATTTTAAAAAAACCTAATTAAATATTTAATTATTATAATTTATTTATTATAATTTACATCTTTATTATAATATTTTTATAATAAATTAATATAATTATAATAAAATAATATATTATTATTATTATTAATCCCCTAATTTAATAATCGACAATTTCTCTATAGAAAATTTTTAAAAATAAAATCAAGATTCAAACGATGCCACGTGGTTATGGAAATAAAGGAGAACTAAAAAGATATATATATATATAAACAAGCTACCGTATTTTATTGGTCACCCGTTAGATCTGGATCGAGTTTTCTCATTGGTTGTCTTATTTCTCGTATCGAAGGGTGGGGCCTCAATAAGAGGACGAGGAGATTGCCGCAGGTAGAAAAGTCTGCAGTGAATAATGTCGCAGGAAAAGAGAAGTCCTGTCCTAAATATCTGTGATGAAGGAAAGAAGGAACGATCCTTGCAGACTAGGTCAAATGAAGAACACAACGTAAAACTGGTACGTGCCCAGGTAAAACCGTTAGCCCTTCTTTTTATTAATACTAAACTACTACTACTACAGCGACTACCAACAACACAACACAATCAACCGATTCGTTTCGTGTCTTCTTCTTATTTTTATACTTCACTCCCATATTCATACTTCATTTCACCAGTTTGTTCAACCTTCTTCTTCTACTTCTTCTTATTCTGATCCAAAAAAGATGCTTTATGAGAAATATTTTTTTTTCTCGTCGGGATAGGTCACAAGCATCATCGAATCATATCATTTATCGAAAACGCCCTTGGAAAAGGAAAAAAAAACGAGAACCCTCCTTTTCCACTCCCTAAAATCGTTTCATCAAATTCAAGGGGTGAAACGATATCGCTAACACTAAAGATGTGAAATGGAACGGGCTGGGTTGTGAAACGGAAAGGGAGGGGAGACACCCTCCTTAAAGATATCCTTGCCTTTACAAAGATTATTTTCCTTTTAAAAATGTTTTTTTTTTACAATTTTACACCTTCGGGATCTTTTTTAAACACGTTATTTTAACAAGATTTTTGTTATTATGATAAAATTTTAAAACAAATTTTTGATTGATTGATACGTACACCACGTTTGTTGCAATTAGTTTTATTGGATTGACAACTAAGTAATTGCAGATTTTTTAAAAAAGATGATTCGTGAAATTTTTATAAATTTAATTAAATTTCTATTACGTTCTATAACTATTGATATAATATATATATATATATATATAACTTTACTTATTAATATATATATAACTTAATTTATATAACTATAGATATACTTTTATTATATTTTATTGTAAAATTAGATATTATAATTTTATATATTATATTTTTATATATTATTATTTTATATAACTTGTAATATAAATAATTTTATTTATTATTATTTTTATTATTTTGTATATTATTTGATATAACCATAGATATAATTTTTATTATGTTTTATTGTAAAATTATATATTATATTTTTATATATCATATCTATGTTTATATATATATTTATATATTTTATATTTATAGTTATAGAGCATAATAGAAATTTATTGAAAATAATAAAATTGATTGTATCGAATTAATCGTAATTAGATAAAATATTATGTTAACGAAAAACATATCGTATTTATTTAAAACAATTATTATAAATTTTTTTTTTTTAAAAATTCGTAATTCCAACTCAATACCACATGTGTAGCAAACAATATTTCTAATATTTCCACCCCCATTTTTACCGTAGCTAAAATTTTCGAATAACTTCCATTTAAAATTTTGAAGAAAACGATATATCGATCATCAAGGATAAAAGGGGAAGAAGAAAAAAATGTAAAGAAGAAAAGATTCTCGCGTTTAAAAAAGAAAAAAAAGAAAAAGAAAATTCCACCAACTTGTGCTCGCGCGTCCTGTACAAATAAAATCCATTTCAAGCTTAGACTTTTTAGTTTAGACGAGAAAGAAGGGAAAAATGCAGGGAGAAAAAATCAGGGGCGGAGCTCTTAGACGTCAAATAATGTCGTAAAAATCTATAAACCGACAAGAAACGTGTGAATGCTTTTGCGTTTTAAATCTTATGGGGAAAAACATCAAACGCCACCGACGAAAGATCAACCTCCCCCTCCACTCAGCCCCCGTTAACAGATTTTACATTCTATCATAATTCCGAGTGTGACTTTTTTCAATCTTTCACACAAAAAATTTCGTTTGATGAAAAAATGAAATAAATGAGAGATTGGTAACTGTATTAAATTTTTCCAATAAATTATTGTTAATGTTGCTATTAATATGATTAGGTATGTATGATGTAAAATATTATAAATATACTGCAATTTATAGATCATTATTTTTCTTAAAATAACACATATATATAGGGTGGGTCAAAAAATGACTTTTTTTTTTTCAAGTGCCACGGAAAAATGGGTTGCTAGACACCTTAAAAGAATTCTCACCAAATATGAGCTCTTAATTTTAATAGGAAGATCCTCCGCATCGCAGTTTTTTATTTTTTTCTCAGTCCAATAGAATAAAATTCATACCTCATTATTTATTGATTGTACAGAAAAATGTTTTAGACAAATTTTGTAGGAAATTTAGTGCTCTACAAAAAAAGGTATCTTATATTTTTTCCGTAAACCTCACTATTTGAATGATATTGAAGATGTAAATTTGATGATTTTTAGACAAATTTCATTTTTGTTTAAGAATTTTATCACTCGACAATAAATGACTATTAAAAAGTGCACAATACAAATTTTTGTAGGAAATTAACTTCTCTATAAAAATGGTGTCTTATGTTTTGGCAATTAAATTAAGCGTTCAAAAGATATTCAGAGACAAAAATCAGTACACATGACAGTTTGATGATGCGGAGGTTTGAAGTTGAAACTGCGATGCGGAGGATCTTCCTATTAAAATTAAGAGCTTATATTTGGTGAGAATTTTTTTAAGGTGTCTAGCAACCCATTTTTCCGTGGCACTTGAAAAAAAAAAAAGTCATTTTTTTGACCCACCCTAATATATATATCGAAAATGTAGGTGAATAAAGTTAAAAAAAAAGTAAATTAATTAAAAATATCTGTTATTTATAGAAAAAAAATGAGTCAATATTTAAAAAAATTTTTTTTTTAAACAAATGTTTGATATTACAATGATTTAGATCAAAATTAGAAATATTTTCAATATACACAATGAATAATTATAAGAAAATATTATCAGTATGTAGACCGCGCGTATTAATATGTGACCTTTAAACGACCTTACTTGTATTATAAATACTTGCCAGATTAATTTTACTTTTTTTTAATTTGATTTTATTAAAGCTGCCATTTTTATAGTGGATCCATATATTAAAAACATTTAGCAATAAATACAAAAATTTTTATGAAAATCTTACGTTCCTATTAGAAATATTGATCATTTATTTAATATGTTAAAAAATAAATTATTATTTATAATAAACAATATTCATTTCTATAAAATATCAATCAATGATACTGAATCATACT
>NW_015148973.1:3525662-3555464 GCF_001465965.1 Polistes dominula | reverse complement strand
TCATTTATTTAATATGTTAAAAAATAAATTATTATTTATAATAAACAATATTCATTTCTATAAAATATCAATCAATGATACTGAATCATACTGATCATTTATTTAATATGTTAAAAAATAAATTATTATTTGTACTAAATGATATTTATTTCTCTAAAATATCAATCAAGAATGTTTAGAAATATTGACTCAATAAATAAAAAAAATAGATACAAAAATCAGAGAGTGGGAAGGAGGTGAAGTGGAGGGGGGGAGGGGTTAAAGAAGAAAGTTTGAGTGATCGAAAAATTATAGGTGGTAACAGATGTCAAAAAATATTTAATGTGAGTAAAAATATACTATAGTGAGAGTAAGATAGAGAGAGAGAGAGAGAGAGAGAGAGAGAGAGAGAGAATGATTATGCTATTAACGGAACGCTAACTGGTTATATGGTATCTAAATCCCCATGGACTTCTCATTGCTCGATACCAGGATCTCGTTAAATCCACCCACTCCACTCTATCCATCTCTTCATCTCACTCATCCCAATTTAGAAGAGTTAACTATCCTTTGAAAGCAACCGAATTGCTCTCTCATGCTCTTGCAAAACACCTTTACCTCTCATCCCCTTTTCTTTCCTTTTATCTTCACCAACTACCTCTTTCTCTCTTACTTTTATTTTCTAACATCTTCAATTAAACTATTAGCAATTGTGAAATGTTTTTTACTAAAGAAAAAATTCATTTAAAAATATTTTCATTATATTTATGATAATATTTAAAATTGATGATAGAAAATTAATTTTCTGTTCGGTAATAAAATTTGAGATTAAATTTTTGTTTAGAATTTGAAGAAAAAAAATACAATATAAATATATATTTTAAAACTTAGGAATATTATTTCTTTTAACAAAATTATTTTATCTTATTATATCTTTTATATTTTCATAATTTTTTCTTTTATCAAATTATTTTAAATATTAAAATATTCAATAATAAATATTAAAATATTTTATAAAATTATTTTAAATATTAAAATTATTATTATTATACTATATGCCGTTATATTATTTAATTACAATTAATAAATTGTATTATATACAAACGTAATAGTTAAATCTGTTTGTAAATTATTTTGAAAAATGTGTCAAATATCAATGCATTAAAGTAATTGAATTTTTTAGAAAAAAAAAAAACAAATTAAACTCGATCGATTAGAATACATTAATAAATTCTTTTTTTAAAACATCGACATATTACTTTTTACATGAAAAAAAAATTTATTGATACGATCGATCAATAAATCCAATAGATATAATCATCCTTATAAAACTTATATGTACATCATAGAAATGTTCAATAACAAAGTGGCATTAAGAACTATCAACTGAAATCAATCCATGATATTCAATAAGCTTACATTTTGATCTTCTAATGTAATGATACATCTTTTCCTGTATCCTTTAAATTCAAACGACAAGGAACATACTTAAAGTATAATATAAATCGAAAGAGAAAGAAAGAAAGAGCTTTTTCTACGATATATGCTCAAAATAATTTAAGATGTTCTATTAAAAATTGTCATTTTCTAAATGAAAATTAAAAAAAAAAAAGAAAAAATATACAAAAATAAAATAAAACGAAATAAAAAAGAGAGAAAGAGATTGAAGAAGAGAATAAGAAGAAAGAAAATGTTCGTAATTTGAACTTAACGAATTCTATCAAAAGAAAATAAATAATGAAAAGAAAGAGAGAAATAAAAGGAAGGTGGGCGATGGGGTATGTTTGATAAGAAGAAGATAGAAAATTTTCTTTAAATGTACGCGTTATTTGAAAAAGCTGTTCGTGACATGACAATACTCGAGTTTTTCAAAAGAAATTGATTGTAAATAAAATTTTTAAAAATGAGAGAGAGAGAGAGAGAGTGAAGGAAAGAAAGTGTCAAATATAATACAAAACTGAAATAAGAAAAATAAATATCAAAAATTAACACAAAAAGGTAATAAACAAAAAGTAATAGATATTTTTCCTTTGGGGGGAAATATATTTTTTTTTTATTTTATATAATATTTTGTAAAAATATGTATAATATTTATGTAATATTATATATTAAATAATATTAATATATTTAATTATATTTTATATTTGTTGGAAATGGATCTCTGAGTGCTTGTATTTATAATTCCCGCGCTTACTTATTATGTGATTGATTAATATATCGACCGGCAATATAGCGTGCCGTATTATTCCTGCATCCGATCTTCTTCTTGTTTCGGCTAGTTAGTCCGTCGCCAACGCTCGATTAGTATAGACGTACATATATAATTAACTAAATGTATCTTATATATATTAAAGACTATTAGTATAGTATTAAATAAGTGTACACATTACGCATCCTCCAAGGCCATTCCCATCAATATTAATATATCTAATTATATTTTATATTATAAATATATTTTATATTAATTACATAAAAATTAATAATAAAAAACTATAATTATATTATATATATATACAGTATGACAAAAGTCCCATACCTGTTCCTTTGTTCCTTCTTAGAGTACAGTTTGAGAATTTTGTTTGCTTTATATAAAAATATTAATTCGTTGTAATTATTAACAATATTTGTTTCCACCAATGTTTGATGTCATCTATAAATTGTATACTACTTTCTTTTCTTTCTTTCTTTCTATGATTCTGTCTTTGTCAATTTTTCTATCTCTTTCTTACTTACTAGAAATATCATGAATTACAATTTCTCTTCGAACGATTTCTGAGAAAAATGTCTCTACATTTTTATATAATATTATATTTTGAAAAATTTTTACTACGAGAATCGCATATACCTTCTCACAAATCATCTCTCTCTCTCTTTCTCTCTTTCTGTCTATCTATCTCTCTTTTTCAAATGAATATAAATCCGAAGAAACGTCGAAAAGCTTTTCAATATGGATATATACATATACTTATATATGTATCTATATCATGTGTATTATATGGTTTATCTCATTGCATCGTATATACTGGTACGAAAATATACAATGAACTTCAACGATCGAATTTTGGTTGTTGGGATTTTTTTCTTCTTTTTTTTTTCCGTAGACAACTCGAGTGAAAGAAATTTTTACGGTATGCTTCTGTTAAAAATTGTTCACTATGAATAGGTTGAAAATATCGTACATCGGTCTTGAACGTTCAAAATGTACTGTAGACCAATCCATTATGTTTGTCTTTATTACGTGAACAGAAATAAAAAAAATACAAATAAAATATATAAAATATAAAAATGGTATTTGTCTCTATCAAATTTTTTACAGAAATTACAATACTATATTAATGATTAGTTACATTTTTATTTATAATTATAAATGAAAAAAATAATAACTCGATCCTTGCTATGACATATATGGCTGATTCTGAAAAAAAGTCGAAAATGGCTTTATCGAGTTGATCAGTTTTCTTTTAATTCGTGATCGAATTTTTTTTACTCAAGTCGTAGTATATGTCTTGTTTGAGGAAAATATTATAGTGGTCCCCAACTGTTTTGAGTTTGAATTAAATATAAAAATTTTAAAAAAATTTGAAAATGAGGGAATGACAGATTCGTGAGGGAATGATTTTTAATATGATTCTACAATAATTAAAAACTTTATAATGTACCAATCATTTGTTTTATTACAAAACTATAATAATTAAATAATTTTATTGGAAAAATATAATAATTAAATCCATACTGTAACAATTTAATTGTTACAAACAAAACACGTTGACTCATAAAAGTAATATTAAATATTAATTTAGTTAAAATAATTTAAAGAACGAAATTARGAAGTACTATWTAATCARTCTAAAATTTGAYTTAMGTTTTTAASATACTARAGACAAKAATGTATACTTTTATATTRATGATTTAAATGTATTAAAATAATGAAAAGAGAACATAAATTGCAATTTTACTAATTTAATATTATTTATCAGTTATCAGTCTCTATGCAATCTAATCGCAGTTGTCTTTAGTTATTTTCACCTTCTTAAAGTTTTTATTTTTTCTCATCGACTTCTTTAACAAAATAACAACCTCGACTGAGTAACTTTGGGGGTTTAATTATTCGAAGAACGTAAGGCCAAGCATAAAATTCTTCATCTTTAATTGTCGGCCATTTCCAGCATTTTGATTCTTTCTTCATACACCGTACTAAAGCCCCATCATCAGATAATGAAAGAATTTTACTAGGATAGACTTCGTTATTTCATGTTATAAGGACATGGTCACCAACTTTAAAAAATTTTATGAAGGAATGACGATGAGGGAATGACAAAACGAAACAAAATTGCTACAAACTTAGGAACATAACCTTACTTTCTTACGAATTGTAAACAGTACTTTATTACTACCGAAAAAATATAAAAATATGCTATGATTATTAAATAAAAAAATGCTTACCTTTTGATAACATTACATGAGGAAATGACGTTAAAAAATATAATATTTAAAAAACTTATTGTCAAATTGATTTTAAGAAATCATCCTTTCTTCAATTGTCCACTCTCGAGTATGTACTCAAGGGCAATGTTGCCAACTACAAAAAAAATTAAAGTGGGATTTGGTAGGCCTTGGAGTATTGCTCCAATCACACTGTTACAAAACGGTGAGGGAATGATACTTTTTTTAAGGACAAATTTTGAATTATATTTAAAAATATTTCCATTCGCATTTATGAAACTATGAACTCATATAGGTATAGTCAATACTATCCTATATAAGTAAAAAATATGATAATAAACAATTTGTTAGGAATTTTACGTTTGAAGTTAATGTTTATCTTCAAATTTAGCGCTTGGGACATAGTGAGGGAATGATTTTCAGAGTACTTTCTTGGACATATCTTTGTTGTTTATCATATAAAAAATAAATTTGTTTCATACATTCGTAGATCTAGTATAGTCGTATTATTAAAAAAAACAACTTTTCATAATTGACGATTCTCGTTTATAAAAATGATCAAGGACATCAATTTCGATTTTTTTTGAGAATCAACCATATATCAACATGCAACAAATTCAAAAATTTATATATATATATATATATATATATATATATAAAATATTAATATTAATTAATTTAATATTATTTTAAATATTTATTAATAATAAAATAAATATTTTTATTAATATTATTAGTTTAATATAATTTTAATATTATTTAAATTTATTATATATTTGTAATATTAATACTTATTTTTTAATATTAATATATAAGTGTAATATTCATTTAATTTTAAAATTACATATAAATTAAAAAAACACAATATACTATTATTGCTACCCCTATAAAAAAAATCCAAGAATCAACCCTTTATTATTTAGAAATTATTTAATTTTAAAGAAAATAAATTAACGTTAGAGTAGATAATATATTCGACGAATAGAATGAATTATCGGCTAAATATAAATGAGTTGAATTGCGGTCAGTAGTAGTAGTAGTAATAATAGTAGTAGTACTAGTAGTAGTAGTTGTAGTAGTAGTGGTAGATAGGAATAGTTACGATGTTGAGAAACGTGAGGTGAAAAGTTGATGACTCGAGGACAAGGATAATAACGAGAACGAGGATGACAAGTAATATGGCGGGGTTCAAGTCGTCGCGTCGAATCTTCGGGCTCTTCTTCTCAACGCGAGAAAACGTGGCATCGTAAAAAAGAAGTTTTCCAAGCCATCGAGAAGTCTCTTTACGAGGGCCTCTAAACGGCCCAGTTGTACCTTCGAAGTTGTGCACGAGCACAACGTCGCCATTACTTCTGGAAAATAAATTGGACCTGATGCTATCTTCTTTTTCTTCTACTTCTTCTTCTTCTTCTTCTTCTTCTTTTTCTTCTTCTTCTTCTTCTTCTTCTTCTTTTTCTTCTTCTTCTTCTTCTTCTTCTTCTTCTTCTTTTTCTTCTTCTTCTTCTTCTTCTTCTTCTTCTTCTTCTTCTTCTTCTTCTTCTTCATCTACTATTTCTTTTTCTTCTTCTTTACTTATGTTAGTTTTTTTCTTTTTCTTTCTATTTCATTCTGCTCGATAAAAGAAATACCGTTCCAATCGATAGAAAAAGAAAAAAAAGAGAATATTTCTAAAGATAAAATCAAATTCTCTATTGCTATAAGAGTACCCATCAAAAGGATGTTTAATTTTCTATAAATTATTTTATCTTCGTTTTATTTCGTAATATATATTTACGTATTTTTTTTTTATACGTATATATAAATTCGAAATGAATTATAGAAAATTGTTTACCTCTAATAGAAATGATTAAAATTTAATAAAATGAACAAATACGTTAAAAATATTGTGAGAAAAAATTTAAATCAAATATATATAATATAAATGATTAAAATGTTTAAAAGATATATATTAGAAAAATTTGAAAGTAACAATAATTGAAATTAAAACAAACATATTTGAAATTTAACGTAAAAGTAAAGTCAGATAATTTGTCGAACTAATAGTAAGGACAGAAATCAAATAGAAAGATAAAATTTCCTATATCATGAATTATCATTGAAAGAGATTCTTCGAAGTGAACTTTAACGACTTTGAAATAAAACTAAGAAAGTTCGATCTTAAGTTTACACTTAACAAGAACATGAACAAATGCTGCAAAGACAAAGATAATTTTCATGCTCGAACACTTCGTTTAATTTATCAAGGAATGAAAAAGAAGGGTGAAGAGAAGAAGGGTGAAGAGAAGAAGGGTGAAAGGGAAGGGATAAGGGAAGAAGAGTTATCGTAGAGAAATGTCTTTGAGACGATGAAAGTGCATACTCGAGACGAACCACTAATAACCTATGGGAGTTTATTTAGACTAAGTCTATTTAGAGAAAGTCAACGTATTCTGTACTCCAAACACGAGTTTGCGTATGCCGAGGTTGCAATACAAAGTGACAATAATGATTCCTTTGAGATTGTGTATATAATATATCTCTGCTTCATTTTTGTCTTACTTATACATATGTGTATTATCGTACGTGTTGTTCTGTAAATATTTCCAGATTTTGACAAAGTTTTAAACACGAGTAAACCATAAAAATTATCTTATACTAAACAAAGTTTTTTTTTTTCTATTTAATTGGATCGACAAATGTAGGTTTTTAATTTTCTTTTATGAATATTTTTACTTACTAATTTGGTTAAATATATATTTTTTTAAATTTGTTAAAGTTATATGTGAAGTATTTTTTAATCTAAGGTTCATTTTCTCGAGCTAATATCCTCCGATGATAGTATTTAAAAAATTAATCGAACGATTAATTTTTAACACGGTTCATTACCGTTTGTAATTAATATTTGCATCGATAAACTTACTCTCGTGTTTTTTTTTTTCTAGACTGTAAATATTATAAGATCTTTTAAACGAGAGATTTTTCATCGTCAATGGATTATATTCCAAGTAAGATCTTCAAGTTTTCTCAGACCTAACTCTGTTTTTCCATAACATCCTTCTTCTTCTTCTTCTTCTTCTTCTTCTTCTTCTTCTTCTTCTTTTACCTCCCATTTCGATCATGTTAAACTCTTATACACTTCTGTTTTTATAATAATCGAGATAAGATATTATCTTCTTATAGAAAATAAAAAAAAATTGAAAGAAAATACATAAAATCACCGTTTATAAACGTTTCGATAAAAATTAATGATGGGGTGTGGTATAATTACACAAAATTATTTCAACCGAGAAAATAAAAAAAAATAAAGAAGTGGAACTATAAATATATAATATTTTATATATATAATGAATACATATATATATATATAATGAAAATAAAATATACATTATATTATTTATATTGTTAAATATACATAAATGAATCATAAAAACAAAAATGTGTACCAATCGTAGATGTATCTTTTTCGTATGAACAAAAATTCTAATAAAAAATAAAACGATTTTTCTTCAGTATATAATAAAATAAATTTAAACCAAATACAAAACTTAAAGCCAAAAGAAATAAATCATAAATACTGCAATGTGTGTATGAAAAAAGAAAAAAAACATATATCAATAAAAAGAAAATTATGCGAATTTTTATGTAAAAATTCACCACCGAATATTATCAAAGAAAAAGAGAAAGAATGAGGAGAGAATAAAAGTAAAAAAAGAAAGTAAAAAAGAAATTGAAGATGTACCTATTTAATGGGTCTCGAAAATGTGAGAATATATTACTCGGTAAGAATGATATTACACACATATAAAAACACGTATACGCATACAAGTATATACTAAAAGAAAAATCGGTAACCTCGGCACGCTGCCAAAAACGTTAGACAACTATCCAGCTGCGAGAAGCTCGTTTTATTCTCGCCTCTAGGTTTCGACAAACGATGCGTTTATGGCCAGAGAGCTTTTCGTACCTATCTTTCTCTCTTCATTTCTCGAGATTTCCTTGAGGCTTTGAAAAATAACCCAAAAAGAAAAGAAAGAGAAGAAAAGAAACAAAAATATTGCATGCCCTCCATCTTACCCTGATGAGGAACAAACAAATTTATAAAAAAGAGAGAGAGAGAAAAAGAATGAAAAATAAACTCTTTCTAGTTGCAACTATTTAATTAACTAGTTAATTAACTAAGCACGCATATAATAATAATAATTATTCATTATAACGTTCGAATTATTCTCGGTTTTATTCGAATAGTAAAACATGATCCGTATATGTCTGACCATCGTACGGGCCTTTACTACTTACATGCATACAATATATTGTTATGATATACAAATTAAATAGGAGAATGCATTTTTTTGTAATTATAACAAATAATTAAATTAATTTAATTATTTAATTAATTATTATTTTTTATATTTATTAATTTGTATTATTAATATATATAATATATATAATAATAATATATTATATAATAATTATATATTTTTTCTATTTTATTATTTTATTTTATTTTCGATTTTTTTTCTATTTATTATTTTTTTTTTGTTTTTGTTTTCTAGAACAACGCACGCGAGATCATATTGATAAAAAATAATATATATTTTAAATAATTATATACTATCTATCCATCATTCGTGCATCTAAAACTGTTAAAATTATAAAGGAGAAAAAGTTTACACGCTTCATGATCTTTCACACAAGCACACAAAGTATACTTTTTTCTTTTTTTTTTTGTATAATACTTTGCTAACCGAGGATATAAATTTGACGAGCGGAAAGAAGGAAAAAAAAGCGTGGTTGACGTCAAAGTGTGAAGAAGCACCATAAAGGAACCAAAAGAAACAACCGTATAGTTTTATGAAATAACCCGTTAAATTTTTTCCTTTCGTCATACGATGTATTTAAATATAAAAGAAAAAGTATTACGAAAAATACATTGGATGAAAATATTGTAAAAAATTTGTTTTTTTTTTTTTTCAATTGAATGATTTTTTTAAATATTGTACGCATATTTATATTTTTCAGAAAAAAAAAATTTTAATTCGTAGTAATTAATCATTATTTATTTATATATCTTTTTTCTTTTTTTTTTCAACGTTTGAAAGAAAGGTAAAGAAAGAAAAAATAAAAACAAAAAAAACTAGGTTCTTGGAATCAATGAAAACTCATGACGAAGCTTGGCTTTAATGTAGGTTTTCTCTACAGGTGGTTGCTTCTTTGACACTTTCGATGTCACTGACATCACCCAACCCATTGATGACTGTTCAACAAACATTACGAAATTGTTGGCAGGAATATTAGAACCACGTGAACCGCGTTACAAATGATTTAAATACGATTTTCAACTTTATTCGCATACTAGGAACAATGAAATCTTATAAATACAATAATATTTACATCATTATATTTTTTTTTTTATACGAAAACATAAAACATACTTTCGCACAATTTAGTATTAAAAGCAATTTAAAAATGAATTACGAATTACTCTCATTTCTTTCATCGATTGAACCGGTTGACATCAATTGTCATCGTGAAATCTAATTTCAAGTAGAATAAAGAAATATAAACAGAAGTAAGAGAGAAAAAATAAAATTCGGTTTATGCGATATTATTCTAACGTTTATATTGTGACAGTGACAAGCATTAGCATATTCACGGTTTTCTTCAGGTTCGTTAAAACTTCATTTTCAAATTTTCTTTTCAAAATTACGGGTTCTCCAAAACTACTGGAGTTCTCAAATGCGTACTAGAGAAACTGGAATTACATCCTTTAAGTAGAAACTCTAATACTTTGGAAGGAAAACTTACAAAATATTCCTAGCATCAGTTGTCTTTTATTATATATATAATATTATATTTTTTATATTATATTAATAATTAAATAACAAAAATTATAGAAAAATTTTTAAATTAACCTCTTAAGTTGCACGCTCGAGTTAACTCGTGTGGCGTTGTATAACGTTGAGCCAAAATTGTTCCTTAAGGTGTTAATATAGTAATTTGTAAATAATATATTTAAAAGAAAGAAAAATAAATCATAAATAATTATTTATTTTAATTAATTTTTTTCTTAAGAATATTATTGACACTTTTTAATATCGCATTTTAGTAAAATTGTCAGGTTGAAATTATTTATCGTTGAAATAGAATGTCGAGACATTTTGAAAGGATACACTCGTCGATAATGAAGAGAAAATAATAGACTTGGGAACAAGTATAGAAGGTAAATTGTATAGAAAAGTTAGTCCTTGGACAGGTAGATCGATATTTTGTGCTACCTTGTTTTCCTGTGGTTTTAAATACCACGAAAATCGACATGACAATGGATATTTATTTACATACTGACAAATTTCAATTTTCTATTCATAAATCTTACAATTATTACAATTTTCTAACATTGACACATAATTTATTTTACACTACTATAATAATAATACCAAAGAATTATTAATTTTAATCATAAGAATGTGATATTTCTAAATAAAAATTGTACAATTTTCAAAGTATAAGATATAAAATCTTATAAGATAAATATATTTGATTTAAAAAATAATTTAAAATAAATATCTTAATGTATTATGTATATTAGTATTTTTGTTTATTATTATTACCGTTATTATTATAAAATATATTCCTAGATATATCATTCTTATGATAAATTTAATGGAAAAATGATTCAATTGAGTCGACTCTTGAAAAAGTTTTGAAAAAAAAAATTCTTTATCATGCATTCATAAAAAAAAATTCTATCAAAGGATGATTTATGATACTCTAAGCGAACGCTAGATGACAACTACAACTACTATGATGGTATTAGTGATCGTGACGGTGTTAGTGGTAGGTGGATTGTACTCCTCCCCTACTGGGGATGCACATTGTCCTGCACAATTTGATTTATCGAACTGGAAACATAGATAACCTTCCTATCGTTTTTGCCTAACCGTATATTATCGAGTATTAATTCATTTTGTGTGAGTTAATGAGTGAGAGAGTAAAATGAGAAGACTTCAGAAAGATTATTGAAAAATATTTAATTTGTTTATAATTATTTGATACAATTTACTCACGTATATGAAGCATCTACATTTATGCTAAATAATGATCTATATATTCATTGAACTATTCGTGAATAAATAAATAAATCTATCATAAATGAAAATAAAATTTCAAATTGTAAATAATTGTATGAAAATCTTTTTAATTACATTTTTTAAATGATTGATTTGAATAGAAAATTTTTTTGTATTTTCCTGTTAAACGATTTTAGAATCGCATAAACTTTGGTAATATTTAATCAGATCTGGCAATATTTGCGTGCATTTGAAACCTGACACATCATAAAATAATTTAAAATAAAAAACTACTAACCAAATCTTTAAGATTTAAATTCATTTATAAAATATCATTGAAATTCGTATCGTTAAATTTGAAATCTTAATCAAATTTGTTATCTAATGAAAAACAAAGAATTTAATTATTTTAAATCTATTATTATTCAAGATTAAATAGATGGTTCGACTTTAAGAAGTTAAAAGAAAAAGGATCAAAAAAAAAAACTAAAATAAAATAAAATCGATGAACCTACTAGCCTGAAGCAAAGTAAAAAAAAAAAAAAAGAGAAAAAGGTAAATCCTTTCCTTCCCATTTCGTTTTCTAATCCCCGGAGAATTTCGTTGACGGATATTTACGAGAGGTAGTCGTCAACCAAAGACGTGAAAATCTTCTTGAAGTTTTGAATTAAAGCCAAACACTGGATTGATGATTTCTTTCTTTAGAGATGACAGATCCGCGAATATGAAAAGGAATTTTTGAAAAATAAAGAAAAAAACATCAACTTAACTAATAAAGAAAAAAAAAGAGATTCGAAGTTAGACAAAAATTCAACATTTTTGAACGTCACTATTAACTATTACCATTTAAACGTTTGAATGTTTCCATTGAAATCGATTAATTTAAATTAAAGATTAAATTGTTGATTAGTCGTTTTTGTTTTTTATTCGGACGACAAACTCGAAAATTGTACGAATGATTTGAAAAGAAAATTACGCAGAAATTCGTTATTTAACCAAAACTATAATAACATTTAAATATACATAAGTGTAGATAAGTTTATTGAAATTAATAAAATTATTAAATTAATATTTATGTATATATAATAATTAATAAAAAAGATAAGCTTATTAATTATTAATATTTTAAGCCAAAAACCGAATAAATAATTTATTCTCGTTTTCTATATTTCTTTTTATATGACAAAGATTCTAAAAATTAAAAAAAAATGTGAAAACAAATTAATGGTAAAAATTTGACCATTGAACAAGTTTAAAATTACACAGAAGTGTCTGTAAAACATCGAAATACTTGAATTAACATTTAAATATAAAATACACGAACCAAATTACTTTCTCTTTCTCTTGAAATCAATTAATTACAAATTAAACAATTGTATTTATAATTTCTATATTTTGTTGATCAAGGAAGAAATCCGAAAATATGAAAACAGTTTAACCAATAAAACGAGTTTAAAATTACACCTAAAGATATGACATTTTGAAAAACAAAAAAAAACTCAGTATGATAAACATTTAAATTTAAATACATGAATACTATATAACATATGTATAAGCCTCTTTCTCAAAAAAAAGAGAGAGAGAGAAAGGAATCGATTTGCGTTAACTGGAGTGCCTCGACGTCACCAAAAAGAGACGCGTGTTAAAGAGAAAAGAGGAAGTGAGTTCTTTGCCAAAGGTCAACGTCTACTAACCACCACACCAACGTGATATTTTCAAGGAGACGTAAGCATTACTGAAGATAGAAAGAAAGAGGGGTAAGAAGGAAGGAAGAAAGAAAGAGAGACAGAGAGAGCAAGAATTTACTTTCAAAACCGTCGGACGATGTAAACGCAGCCAAAGATCGCAGTCGACCCTCTTTTACCTCAAAACACATGAAATTGATACACATCACAAAGAGAGGAGATTATAAAAAGAATAAATAAATGTTATCAATGAAATAACTCGAACCATTTTTAGAACTAAATTATCTACTAAAAGTATACTCTTATCGAATATCCTGTATCAAGGATGGAAGAGATTAATAAGAGGAAATAAAATGTTTGATGTTGGTAATAAGTAATAATCTGCAAATAAAATTATATTAAGTGTGGAAGATTGTATCTAATAATTAACGGTGTGTGTTCAATTACTTTTACTCTATTTTAAAAGTAAAAAAAAATATTGTAAGTATTATTTAAATAATAAAAATAAAGATATTTTAAATGTGATAGTGTAATATTAAATAATATAAAATATATATATATGTGTTATAATTAATACTAATAAAATTATAATATATTCATATGATTTTCGAATACAAAATAAAATATAAAAAACATAAACTAAATAAATATCTATTTATCGAACTATTACAAGTAGGATTTCAATATAAAGGTTTAGTTTCTTTTATCTTTTTCTCTATTTCTACTCTCTTTAACCCTTTATTATTTTATCTCTTCCACCTTTTATAACATTTTCTTTGATTATGTACACCATATCCCTTTGAACGGACTGCGATTATCGACGACAAAAGAGGAACCACGAAAGCGACAAGAAGTTAAAACAATGAAGGAAAAAAAGAAGGAAAGAGAGAGAGAGACAAATGGAGTCTACAAAGAGAGAAATTCTCCGTCTTCCGCGTTTCCCTTCTGCGATAATGCATTCGAGACCGCAGGATCTCGTCTTTCGCGGCAAAACGAGGACATCTTGCCGCAGACTCTATCTATCTATCTACCTATCTATCTATCCCTCTCTCTTACTCTCTATATATTACTCCATATACATATACATAGCCTTTTCCTTACTCTATGTATTTACAATTGTATGTGTATTATACATAAGTATATAGATATTCTCATACATAGGAACAATGCAAACCACTGCTATGTAAAAGATGCCTCGCCTACCTAAAGTGTTACAAATCAATCGAATAAATTAATTAACAATCATTATATATGTAGAAATTATTTATTCAATAAAAATAATATAAGAACGAGCAAAATATTTTCTATTTTAAAAAAAGAAAACACACACTTGGACAATCTTATTATAAAAATTATAATTACAATTATGGGAATACTTATATATATTGTTCGTTTGATAAGAACAATAATATAAGATTTAATTTCTACATAATAATGAAAATTAAAAATATACGAATTAAATTTTATAGTTTCTAACCAGACACACTGTAAATATTATTCTATGAATGTACTCATATATATTTCTTATAAAAGGGTTGTGATCCTAGAATACGTGCATCCGAGTAGAATCTTTGAATATTGAATTTCTAACTTTAATAAATACACGCAAAGAAAATAAGAGTAAAGATTACAAAAAAAAAATAGAATATATGAAAAGCGCGCGCGCGCGCGCGTGTGTGTGTGTATGTGTGTATATTATGTCTATTTTAATCCTAGTATTATCAAAGCCTATAAGTTTTTTAAGTATTCTTTCATAAAATAAAAAAGAAAAAAGAAAATTAAAAAAGAGAGATGTTAGAAAAAAAAGAACAAAATAAATAACATAAACTTCCATTTTCTTTGAAAGATTTTTTTTATAACGATCTATTATTTATTTCGAGATCAGAAAGAGAAGAGTAACGATGGATCGAAAAATTCCCTTATAACGATGAGTTTAAGATGAGCACTTTCTTGGCGCATATAAAATATAATCAACGAAGAGGCTCTTAAACCAATATCACTACCACTACTACTACTACTACTATTAAAAAAAACGATGCTCTTACGCTTTTCGAGGGCTTTCAATGGATTATTAAGCGAGAAACTCTCAAGTATGATATCGCGACACCGTAACACGCTACGTTTATTCGTATTACGTAGTACTACGTATAGATAGATGAGATGTTTTTGACTAACGCGGTAATGGGCGGACTATAATCCACATGAAATGAAATGATTTATTCAAAAATAAGATTAGATTTATCAAATTTGTACTAATGACTATAGAGAGTTTTTTTTATAAACTAATATCCTTGAAAACAACACCGTTGTTTGTCGTTTAATTTAAATTGATTTAACTCAATGAAATTTAATTTCACGATACTCTTGGAATCTTTGTTATGAAAAGATCAAAAGACGTTTAAGGTTATAACACTGAATCGCGCAATATGTTTTTTGACACAGGAACACACACAAAAATGAAAATAATAAATAAACATATTATGAATCATCAACATTCTCGTATAATGTTCTAGAAACAATAATAATCCTTAGATTAATATTCTGTCTCCGTTTTTAAATGGTAACGAAAGAATGAGAAGTAAATGAAGGTTACAAAATAAATATTGCATTAAAAAAGTGTTAACAAAGTAAAAGAAAAAAGTAAAGATGAAAAAGGACTTACCATTTCTGCGCCATCGCGCGCGTTTCCTCCAACCAACCGGTGCGTCCTTACGTTTCCGGCATTGTCATGGCTCGTTTCTTCCTGTATTTTCTTCTCTTCTTTTTTCTTTTCTTTCTGCTTTTATCACACACTGATATTCAAAACAATCCGTTAATTGAGGAGAAATCCCTAGATGTAATGTATATTTAGCGACAAATGTTCTAAAACAATTTTTATATAACAAATGACATTTATTTTTCGAATCTAATTACGATAATATTATTTCCTTGATTATATTCTTAAATTAAAACTATTCAGAATGAAAGATAAAACCATGAAGAAATACCGTACACGATATATGTAGATTACAATAGACGAATATACAACACGACGATAATACAGAACAAACACGTATATACGCTCGTGGCGCGGGACCGACTGGCTCAGTCCTTCTCGTATAGCCTGTATCCCCCCACCTTACACCACCCACTCCATCATCCTCCCCGCCACAGCGCCACCTGCCCGCCCACCAACCAATCGCGCTTATCGCTCCGTCGTGTCGCGTTCTACTCCCACCACACCCCACTGATAGCTATTTCACTGAACATTTTCATATGTCATATTTTCGCAGTGTACGCTGCGTACAAAACAACTTATATACACATTTATATGATATGTATAATATATATATATATATAATATGAACACTTTAAAAGGACTGAATTTTAACGCGAAATAAATGTTAAGGGTAACTTTTATTCTGTTAGCAATAAAAATAAAATGAGAGAAAAATAAAAATGATTCCTTTGTTTTCACGCAAAAATATAAATTTTATGTAGTAACTATTAGCAACTTTTAAAAATCTTTTTTTCTTATTTTTACTACGAGAGAAGTTTACAACCGATCGATGAGTTTTATTTTTAATCTTCTTACAAAAAAAGTGAGATGTATCATGCATATATTTATTCAAAAAAAAAAAAAACTCCCGTCAAGTTTGACCTATTTTATTATGTCATATATAAATATGCATATATATATATATATATTAACGAGAACCATAATATTTTTCTCGATGAACATCGATCTTAAATCGAGCATTATGACGAGTTTGTGAATGTGTAGGAACAGACGTAAATATATAAGTGTATGCATATATATACATGTGTACGAGATATGAAGACAACGTGTTTCTTCCTTTTAAATGTTAAAATTCATCGGTTAAGTTTTTCAATGCGGAAATAGTTATATTTAAACTTCGGACGAGACGAAGTGTCCATGAGAAGACGATGAAGTAAAGTAGGAAAGGATATCTGCTAAAGTTCTTTGGGTTATATAAACTCTGTCTTAACGAAACGCGAAGCTAAGCTAAAAGCTAAACTAAACTAAACTAAACTAAACTAAACTAAACTAAACTCAACTCAACTCAACTAAACTAAGCTCAAATTTTCACCTCCCACGAGTCAAATCTCTCATCTCAATGTTACTATTTATATCGTTCTTCGATAAAGATATGATGTCTTGATTCGTGCTAGTTTTGTTAAACAAAATAATATATATTTGTATGTATATATGTATATACCATACATAATCATTTTAATACGTCTCTTTGTGTATATAATATGTGTGCAAGTAATTGTGGTAGTAGACTAGGTCATAAAATTCAACTAATTCATTTTGATTCGATTAATATTACAATTATCTGTATTATAACATAAATTATAAATTAAATTCTGTATTACATAATATATATCATAAAAGTAATTTTTCAATTTTTTTACTTATTGTTAGTCCACTGTCATAATTACCGGTACATATGCATAAATTATATATATATATAGAGAAAGGTATTAAATTTTGTCTTAATTATCCTAAATTTCTTTTTTTTTCTTTGTAGAATCGTTGTGAACGATACGAGTGCTATCAAATCCGACACTAGATCGGTACTAAATTTTCTAACTTTATACGAAATATCATGTTCTTTTTTTTCCTCCTCTACATTCTTTTTTTGACTTGTTATACTCTAATTCGTTGAAATTTTAAACAGATCAACTTAAGCTGGTTTAACATTAAACATACAACGACCGGTTCTACATTACAAATTAAAATTCTGTGTTCAATTATTATTAATAATTTATTATCATCGCCATCTAAAAATTGCTTTATTTATTATTTAAATTGGTAAAAATTCATCATTAAATGCATTTAATTGTACAAAATATAAATTTTCCAAAATTACTATATACGAGTATACATAAATTGTAGATTTTTAGTAATTAACTATTGCTTAATAAAATAAAAATCATTACACAATTTTATTCTGTTAAAATAAAAATAATACTATTATTCATCAGAATCAAAGAGAAAATTAATAAATGAATTCTTTGTTTGATTTTTTTCAGTAATTTATGTTCAATCAAATTTAATTTAATTTAATCTTGTTCCCTCTAAAGAGTATCTTCCTTTTTTTTCTTTTTTTTTTTGGAGGAATTTCCCTTATAATAGAATTCAAATAAATAGACAAAAATTTTAATTACAAAGAAATCAATGAAGAGTTTGTAAAGCTCATTATATTTAAAAATTTAAGACGAGCTTTAAAATAAAAATTATCACATTACATTTACTGCATTCATTCAAACGTGTGTACATGTATATATGTATCTATAAATGTATGTATGTATATGTAAATACATATAAGATCAATTATGCACATTGTTTATGTACACTGTGAAAAAACGAATGTTTCTGAAGATTCTTGAATCGCACTGTTACTTTCATTCATCGCACCCATCAGGAACTTCGTTTCTTTTTTATATTTTCACTTTGGGAATGCAAGAATACAACGTTTATAAAATAAACTAAAAATTAATAATAATAGTAATAATATTAAGAATATGTTTGGTTTGTTTAATCTTGCAGCTTATTCTATTTTTTAACGAAAACTAAATAAATCATCGACAAGCGTTATTAAGTAAAGTTTATATATACCTATATGCATTATTATTATATAAATAATAATAATAATAATAATAATAATAATAATAATAATAATAATAATAAAAATAAAAGATGCACAAAGATAGCAAAAAATAAATTGTACATAAATGTCAATATATTTACATTATTAAGAATATCACGAATGTCTCTTTAAAGAGAAAGGATTTTTATATCTTAATAATATTTATCGTCTTTCTAATGCGTATCTTAAAATTTATCAATCGAATGTGGTTTTACATATAAAGCAACAAATTATAAACGAGAATAAATGTTATTAGAAAAGATATTGTTTTTTATAATAGAACACTTCGGCACCATGTTAATCAAAACTTCTCCCTCCTTCCTCTCGTCTCCCACTCTATCATCTTTTTGAATTTGCTCACATTTGTCTACAAAAATTTCTTTTTCTTTTCTATTTGTATTATTTTCTTTCTCTTTTTTTTTAATTTCAAATAAAATGTAAGGCGTTGTCTTTCGTATTTACTTCAAGAAAAAGAAAATGTTAATTTTCTCGAAATTTGCATACTGTACGTATATATATCTATATATACATACATATATATATATATNTGTATGAACTTTTTTAGATTGCTTTTATATTTCCTGTTCATTACTAAAAATAAACCTCTTGTATTACGAAACATTATATATATATATATATATGCTTTTGTGTTTATGTATAATAGTGTGAATAATCAATAATTTGTTTGTTCATGTAACGTAACTGTCATGATAAACTCTTCTTCAAATTAAGCATATAGATACTTTTTGGTGACATTTTATGTAGCAGCGTGTCTTTGATACTCGTCCAAATATTTTCTCAAATATGACATAAATTCTACTAATGCTGCGGATAATGATTTATCCACAACTTTTTGAGGTATCCAACCCTTTAAATTGGTATTGAGGATCCATGTGAAACGGCACTTGCTACTATCACCGTCTGCTAATTCTTCAGCAGCCCAACAGCTTACACCATTTTCACCCCTTCAAGAAAAAAATAAACAAATATAAAAATCAAATATAAAAAATAATTAAACTAAGATAGATATGGAAACGTGAATTTTTTAATGTGTAACTCACCTGACAACGTTTTTTCGACTTGGAAATGATTTTAAAGTCACCGACATACCGCTACTTATGTAATAATTACCAAATTTATTACGGTGTCTTAAAATAATAAAATCTCGTGCACCAATCAATCCACCACCTTGCGAACTCGTTGCTTGATAAACTATATCTGTATTCTCGTCGATGTGCTATAAAAATAATATAACAATTCTCGATAGTAATAAGATAATTAATTTATAATTATTTTTACATATTTTATATTGATAAATTGAGTCAATGAAAATTAATTAAAAAATTAATACCTGCAATTTCCTCGATTCAGTTACAAGTTTATTCCACGTTGGTAATGCTTCGACATCGTCGAACAACCAATTGATGAGCATACTGGCTGGTGCATCAACTATACCCTTAAAAATAATAATTATTATTATTTATAATATATTATATTATTAAATTACAAATGTAATAATATATTTTTATATATGTATTATAATATATCAATATGTTTTATAATAATATTATAAATTTTACTGTAATTTTCATTATTTTTCCTTCTGGTCTCTTGGTTTGCATATACGAAATTGTATCACCGCACGGCTGTGTAGCTTCTATTTTCCACTCTTTTGATGTTAATAAGTCATGACTATTTTTTAATAACGTTCTAGCCGTCATTTTATATTCATCAATCTGAAAACAAAAATTTATAAAATAAGACTATAGGCATGGTCTTATAGGTGCGCATTATATGCGATAGTAAAAATTACAAAAGATATTCCATAAATGGTGTCAAACTTTACTCATAGTCAGGAATGTGTTCTGAATCATATAATAATCGAATCTTATTATTTGGAATTAAACGTAATAACAATTAATACACTAAACTCACTGATGATTCTGTAGAATCATTCAAAAATTTTTCTATTTGATTATTTTTGGAATCCTTTGATTTATCGTTTCCTTTATCACCGAAGAAAAATTTATTAATAAACTCAACGTTACAAGCATTAAGAATAAACGATGTCATTATTATATATTTGTAAAAAAATTATTTCAAATAATAAGAAAAATTCACAGGATTGAAATGATTTTAAGAAATGTAACTTTTACACAAATTTAATTAACCATTTATAGTTATCAATTATTGCACTTTATAAAATATCTCATTGATAGTTCAACAATCAACTAAAAGCAATTTGATTCTCTGATTTCTTTTTATACTCCTAACCAATAGAATGACTCATATTACTTTGTTTACCTTTAAAGGTGTTTAATACTTTTTATAACCAACTTTAGCGACAATTTTTTTTTTTATAATTTATTACATATTACGCGGAAAAAATTCTTATAAAATTTTGTTAAAAAATCTTGAATTTAAAATTAAGAACATACCTTATCAGGTGTTAATTTGGGTAATGGTTTATGAATAAAGATTTCATTTGCAGTATCCTGTCTCCTAACAAGTTCATCTTCGACATCCGAATGAGCTGGAGAATCCATAGGTGTGTAAAAGTTACGTGAAGGTTCGATCGAACTATATTGACGTGGATCCGCAATGGTAGCTTGAATGAGAGGTGCTCTTTCCGCGTTTGACATGTCTACCAAAAATTTATTAATAAAATATAGATATTGTATGTGTATTAATTTGAAATTTATGATTTGAATAAAAGATTATATTCGGGTTTAATTAACTGGACTGATTAGTTACTACCAAAACTCATGCTTGATGTATTTTTATATCACAATGTAACAAAGAAAGTGAATACAACCCACCAAAATAGGACAAGATAGAATAACCAAGTACTGAAGTAGACGTTTGACTATTTTTATGAACTATCTAGAGTCCTAAGATCTTTATAAGGAGATAAAAATGGGGATAGAATTATTTTAGTCCAATCCTACAATTCTTTCCCTCTTCATCAAACTTTAAATAATAATCTTTTTGTTGAAACAACGCACACACAGGGTGTATAGGTTTATCGCTAACAATACACACATATCAATGTGTATTATTGCTCTTTGAAATTTCATTTGTTTATCTGTTTTCTTTTTTTTCAATATTAACTTACTTCGTATCCAATTTATAACATGCGTTTCTTGAGGTATCACGCGGAAATCAAAGTACCAAGCTTCTGCCCAAGAAAGAATGAAAGACGAGAGTATCAGTAGAACTTGAAAGACTGGCTGGTTGCATGATACCCACTGAAATTAACCAAGCATTTACAGGTGTTTGTAGAGCTAATTTATCATTTAATTTTTTTGTCTTTATAATTAAAAATCGAGATAATATAATGAAATGTTAACTTACGTCGAAAAGAAATACTTTAGCGAGTAAAAAGGCACACGTACAGGCAGTTGTTAACTATAAACAAAAAAGTAATTACTTTTAATCTTTTGAACAAGTATTTAAAATAAAATGATTAAAATATCGTAATAAAATAATTGAAATATTTTTATAATATCAATTTTATTTTTACGGCATTTAACTTAGAATTTTGTGTACGCTCATCAAATAATTAAAAAGAATTTATTATTTTATTATTATGTTATAAATATCAGAATAAATCAGTGGTTCCCAAACTTTTTAGTCTTACCGTCCCCTTTTCTAAAAAACTGGAAAATTGCTTCCTTGCCCCTTGAAAAATTTTTGGTGCCTTTTTTTCTTTTTTTTTCGTGTCAATCGCCCCCCTGGACCGCTTCATCACACACTTTGGGAACCACTTGAATAAATGGAGAAAGTTTTTACTTACGGCTACGAAGATCCAATGATTTAAATGGAGCAATGCATAAAAGAGCAACAACACCGTGAACCTGCATATGGCTGCCATCTGAGAAGACGAAATCCGTAAATTTCTGTTTCCTCAGCAAGAATAACGAAATATTACAACGAAATAAATGTTATTTAGTATTTAAATAATCTAATTTCTTTTCTTTCTTTCTTTCTTTTTTTCTTTTTCTATGTCTTTTATTGTTTATTTTTTATGTAATAATAAAAATGTATATTTACCACAATGTCGAAAAGGGACGTTTTTATGTGATAATCTACAACCTGGTTGATAAATGCTGCTTCCAAATTTTCCCCGGCTATCTGAAAGAACAATAAACAATAAATAAAATGTTATATATAAAATTAATTAATTATTGAAACATTTAATTGTGTATTGTAATATAATACATAATAGGTTAATTTGAAAATTAGCGCGATTTATTTCACTTTAAAATTTTCATTAAAAATATAAAATTTATGTAATTAAAAAATATAAATATATTATTTATTGTATTGTGGAAGTCTCTCAAATTTCAAACATTTTCATCAATTATGCAAACCCATAAACAAACATAATGAAATACATTATCAAATTAATTTATAAAATATAATAACAAACTATTGATTAACTATAATATCATCAATCTTTTCGAATTTCAATTAAATAAATAAATTACAAAATAAAATTTTGATTGCATTTAATATTGGATAAAAGATACGTTTAATGTTAAGAAAAATATTTCCCGCGCTTTTTTTAATGTAAAGAAATAAAGAATAAAATAAAATCAATTGAACAATTGGAAATATTTAGAAATAATACTCACCATACTGCAAATAAGCCACATAAGCACGGTCAAAAGAAGATCAAATGTTACGAATAGACAAAAGAAACGACGAACATTAGACATCCTGCCGCCTTCCCTAGCACCAGCTATTAGATCTTCGCTGAGGACAATATCGGACGTTCTCGTAAAACTTTGTTGCGTGTAAGAACTTCTTTGGGAATTAATCGAACCGCTTAGGATATTCTCCACTGCAGTTCTTATATTTTGTCTATCATCTTCTTCCATTCTGAGATAATTTTTTGGAAAAACGTAACGACGATAACCTGTTGAACACGTTAATTAAATTATTTTAATTTTCTAATGTTTTCCTGGAACGATGAACAATATTAAATCATACACAACTGTTACCATCTTTTGACCCGACAAAATAACTTTCTTTTAAATATGTAACTTTTACAAAATAATTTTTATTCATTCTTTATTTACACATACCTAATGTGTATATGTTTACACCACTTACTTCCGATATTAAAATTGATTATATTAGATTAAAATATAAGTAACTCTGAACTTTAAATTTACAGTTTAGAAGGGCAATCAAAGGTCCAAAGGATTTTATTACTGTAAACATTAATTAGAATTTATTTAGAGTGTGTGTATGTGTTATGTGTAAATAAATAAAGGCTTATCTCGAACGGAAGTATATTCTTACTGTAGATAACACATATAATAGTTACTTTGTTACACCATTATTCTGTATGCATTTGAGATGATAAATTGGATAAGGTTTTGTTTAGTTTAATTCTATAAAACGACATTTGAGCTTTACAAAGCTAGTACATTAATATGATACGATTATAAACGATATGGTATCCTTTTAACATAAACAGAGATAAATAAATGTAGTAAAGATCATGCCATTTTAAAATGCAATAGTTGATTTTATTGAAAAACGTGAGATACAAGTTTTTGTTTAATAATTTTTATTCCTACCCACAATCTTATCATAAATTAAATTACGTCATTGTTTAATTGACAGAAATTCACGCGGTGACATTAAAAAAAATGTTTAAATTAAAGAAAGGATTGATTTTCGAGTAATCGAAACATCAATTGAAAATGTAAATATAAAAAGAAATAAAATTCAGCGTTGATAAAATAATTTAAATTATGAAGCTGTCATTAGCAAGGATGCATTCTAACCTCAAAATAAAAATTCTTACATTCATATCGGAACGTACATTAACTTCTATTTTGTTTTTATCTTATTTATTTTCATAATCGAACTTACGTTGGTCAATTTTTCATCGGACTCGAATCATGTACACAATCAAATTCGATGGTAAATAAAAAATAAAATTGCTAATAGCAATTAAAAAGACTCCCCTCCTTGTTCGTTTATAGATAATACAGAAGAAGAAATTTAAGTCGTCTTGTGTGCATATTTATTTCTTGTTGTTCGTACCTTTTAGTTTCACACCGGACCCTCATATATCCGGTTGAGATAATTTATCGCAGCAAGCTTTGTGATCGCACATCCTAAAACGTTTCTTTTTTTGAAGATCGATCCGAAATTGTCGATCTCTTTGATGTTAACACTTTTCATAGACTCACTTTTCAATCGTTAATAGGGTTCACTAAAGTAAACACACACGCATCTTTCACTGACGATTTAGTGTTAACTAAATATTCCTTCGTATAGGGAAAATTACTTCGACTGGTTTTCGCTAGGTGTTGCTAGATGTAGACCGAACTCCTCCGAAGATAAGCGATTACGACCGAGAGAATTCTTTTCTTTTTTAATATATGGGGCATTTCACGTGAAGCGGACAACGAAAAAAATATGAGGTCTTGGATTTTGTTCATAATTAGCTTGATAGTACTTCTATGGGACCTCAATAATTGCATATCATTATTTTTTTTTTACCTTAGTTACCAATTTATGGGGCTTCAAAAAATTGACAAAATATAAGGAATAGATTTTTCGAATAAATCGTGTTTATTAGAAAATATAGATGAATTTTCTTGGAAGTAGATAAAAATTTGAAATTGAACCTTTTTTCGTCTAGTAAACCGGAAGTTAAAATTAAAAATGTGAATTTATTAAACTTCGCATATTTTTATTTTTTTTATTTGTACCTTAAAAAATAGCTTGTAGTGTAAAAACATTATGCAAAAAAAATTATAATGGTATCTCGATTCGTTTAGAAGATATGAACTAAACAGTACGAAGGTTCCGTATGGCGCGCTGTACTGACTGAGCGGTTCCTCAGAGCTGTTGGCTCACTCGCTACTTACAGTTTACTATTGTAACTAATGAATTATACACTTAGAAACTTTTACTTAAGGTAAAAATTAAAAAAATAAAAATATGCGAAGTTTAATAAATTCACGTTTTTAATTTTAACTTCCGGTTTACTAGACGAAAAAAAGTTCAATTTCAAATTTTTATCTACTTCCAAGAAAATTCATTTATATTCTCTAATAAACACGATTTATTCGAAAAATCTATTCCTCATATTTTGTCAATTCTTTGAAGCCTCATAAATTGGTAACCAAGGAAAAAAAAAAAATTATGATGTACAACTATTGAGGTCCCATAGAAGTACTATCAAGCTAATTATGAACAAAATCCACGACCTCACATTTTTTTCGTTGTTCGCTTCACGTGAAATGCCCCATATATCATAATATATATTATTATAGTATTTTATCCTTATTACATTTATAGTACACGTAAATAATTACTTTAAACGTATAAATATCCTTCTTGTTTTTGTAGTAAAATATTTTTCTTTTTTGCATCATTAATATTATGAAAAAATATATTTTTAATATTCTTACAATTTCTTACATTTATACATACGCGATTAAATTACTATTTTAAAGTCATGTTTATTTAAAAAGCTCGCATTGAACTATTTCCTTCAAGAATTAAGAAATATTGTTTTCTTTTTTTTCTTAAATAGCTGTAAAAAATTAAATATATTCCTAGTAATAGAGAGATACGGTTAAAACTTACAAATTCGGATAACTGCTTTTCTTATGTCGACTCGTACGATCTTGACTGAACGTACTCGTATATTTGGCTGAACGTACATTTCTTTAGTTTATCCTCTTATCACAATATTATACTTTATCAAATAGTAAGGATTAGATTTCTCAAAGCACTATTCGGTTCTATCTCAAATTCTGCTGAAGCTCCTAAATTAAATTGTACAGCGATCCCACCATCTAAAACCAATCCTCCGTCGAAACACAATGATTTTACTGTTAATTTTTTACAAATGTTATATCGTTGTAAAGTCTTTGGAACTGGATGTACTTTTGTTATCATCATATCTCTTATAGCGTAACAAAGATTTTGTCCTTCTAAAAATAATAATTAATATTAAAATAGATATAAAAAAAGAAACATGTACTTCTACTATAATTATTGCACATCCTACCTGGATTAAAATGCAAGCTGTTATTAAACTTAGTACATATTTGATTTATTTCATTATCTGTAAAATTCTTTCGGTCATCAACCAAACCGAGTATTTGTTGTACAAGTTGTGGGCTAATGCTGTTTATTGCCTTGTACCAAGCTGTCGAGCCTGTGCCCGTACTTATACAAAGACCAGAGCTTTTAATTTTATGGAAATTTTCCTCATTGTCAAGTTTGATCAATAAAGTACTTATCTTTGCTGCTAATACTTCGGCTGCGAATACCTATGAACAAAATATTTGCATTAGACAAATTAAATGAGATGTGTAATATAATATATATTTACGTAAGACTTAAAATAATGTTTAAATAACTTACTTCATTGAGTGCTAACCAAGGCAACTTCCTTTCATGTAATTGATCTGAATTGATTGGTCTCAGTTGGTCATTGGACAAAAATCTGTTTATAAAAGATTCTACATTTAAGATAAAAGAAATGCATAGAATTTAAATCGTACTGTAATTCAATAATATACCTTTCAACTCCAACAAGACGACCTTCCTCATGCATATGAAAAGGCAGTTCCCAAATTCCTTCACCTTTTAAAGTAGTTCGAATTCTAGATCTCATTAATACATCATATTGTCCTGCTTTTAATAATTTAAAGATTTGCGATATATTTTTGGTATAATATGATGGTAACATCAAGTAACCTTCTGAGTTAGTGGGATAAGAATTAATTCCTATTATGGGTGTTTTGTTATCGAATATTAAGTTAGCAGCCAAAAGGAAGGTGCCATCGCCACCAATGGGCAAAACTAAATCGGCCCAGACAACATCGGATCTGCTTATGCTGCTTCTGAAAAAGATAAAATATAAAATATCAATGAATATTTCTAAAATGATTAAAATTTACTCAACTCACCTATCAACTTTCTTGTATTCAATGTTTAGTCTGTTAAGTACCTCCACTACGTCATTTTCGACATTTTTAGTCGAATGATGACAGGATAACATCGACTCATAGTTGGAACCTCTTCGCAATAATTTATTTTTAAATTCTTCTTCATTCAAATTAGGCTCTCGTAATTTTTCAAAATTATATCGTGTTAATTTGGAAACTATAAGAACTTTCTTAGGAACAAAACTCGATGCATTTCGTATGAAGAATTCTTTGAAGTTTTTATGATTATATATTAATTGAGATTGTAAACAAATCTGCTGCAAAGTCCCTAAAAAGATGCAATGATTCTTCATTCACGTGTCTCCTAAGCACGTGTTATATGTCACAAGTCTAAAGGTCAACGTTCAATCAATTTTTTTACAAGGATTGTTTTAACAAAGATTTTATTTTTTTTAATTCGATCAACTCGTTAACGAAATCAAATACTTTGACATATTCATGCGTAAATACATAACCATATTTGTAATACGATTTTATTGATCTGACACACACACGCAAAATTTATTTATTAATTAATAATATTGGTATGACAGTGATTCTCATTTTAAACATTAACTATTTTATATTTATAAAGATTCAATATAAAAATTAAAACATTAATCGTAGTAAAAAAAAAATAAAAAATGTTAAACTTGTTTATTTATTGTAACTAATAAACAAAAACAGATAAATTGTATATATAAGATATAAGAAAGAAAATTAATCGGCTTATCGATTATCTAGAATGTTATTTTGAAACCGATAACATTTATGAATTATGATTTAATAATACATATATATGTTGTATAATAAAATGTTAACAACAAATTGAGGCAATAAGAAAAAAAAATAAAAACAATCTCTTTCTCACCGACAGTAGTATTCCGAACACAGCCAAGAAACGTCATCGCACACGCCGATTGACGTGCTTGCGACGTTATACGAAACTTTCTGTTAACATTAATCTCTTATCAAAATATTTCGAGAGAATCGATGGAAGCGCCACACTCGACGAAGTTTGTAACTCTCTTTCTTTCTCTCTCTCTCCGAAGGTAAGGTAAAATTCATCACATATTATACGCGCCATTTTTATGATTTTGTTTCTTGCTGGTGTTTCATCGAAAAATCGAAAATATAATTAATTTTATATTTTATCGCCTGCGCACAATACCTTGCTATACAGTAAACAAAGTAAGTTTTTTTATTATCTCACTTCAAGGAAAACAAAAAGAAATGATAAGAAAAATGAAAAGAAAATATTTTAATAATAAATTGTTTCGATTCTTATTTCATTGCTATTTTATGAAACCTTTTAAAAGATATCGTTTTGTTTTCATCCGCGTGTATATATATACATATAGATAGTTACGTTATTAGAAATATTTACAATCTCTTAGAAAAATGTTAGGAAATAATTAAGATGCTATAAAATTGAAATATATTTGTGATATTTGCATTTATCGAAAATGGTACGCATAGCAGGGTAAATGTTAACATAAATGAAAAATGAATCAAATGATAAAACGCAAAATAAATGATCCAACTGTACGGATACACGCTTCGCTTACACTTTATTAATTCATTTGCAATACATTAATTAAGTCTGTTTAAATAGCATCGAGGCTACCTAACGTACGCCTTTGTTTATACTATAGACAATCATCTAACTTAGATCTTTCTCTCACTTTCTGAATTTTCTCATTTTTTTTTCTTTCTTTCTTTCTTTTTCATGCAAACACGCAACAAACAAGCACGCATATTATTTCGCGTTCTCTCTCTCCCTTTCTCTCTCTGTGTTAACCATCTCACTTTACATTTCCAGCCTTATACGCGCGCGCGCTTTCTTCGTTTTTTTTAAATTTACATATATATATATATATATATATATAGATCAGTTTTAATATCGATATCATTAGTTTTAATCTTTATTGTATATTACCATTGTCAATTATCATTATACTATATATATTATATATATATATACTATATATATTATATATATATATATATATATATATAT
>NW_015148973.1:3499500-3520543 GCF_001465965.1 Polistes dominula | reverse complement strand
TAATAATAATAATAATAATAATAATAATAATAATAATAATAATAATAATAATAATAATAATAATAATAATAATAATAATAATATTTAATATCGAGTTTCGATCGGTCGCTAGAACGAGACCGATTGGCTAAAAATGGAAGTGGGTTTTTTCGTCACCTTTGATTCTCCCTTTTCTCTCTCTCTTTCTCTTTCTTTCACTAATGTTTCTCTTCATAGTCCTTATCGGGTTTTACATACTCTCTGACATTCTCATTCTCTCTCTCTCTCGCTCTCTCTCGCTCTCTCCCTCCCTCTCTCTCTCTTTTTTTTCTATTTTTTTTATTTTCTATTTTCTATCCTCTATCATCTATCCTCTATATTTTCTTTTTGTCTGGGCCGCAGGACTTTCACACACACGCTTTAGTAGTAAAAGTGTGCGAAGCTGTTGCAGGTGTTGCGTGAACGCACCGAACCTCAGCTATGCGTCTGTGTATGGGGTGGGGGTGCACCGGTGATCTCGGTCCATCGCATTTCGAAGAAACTTCTCATCCCGTGTCCGGCCTTTCCTACGGGACTGTCGTCTTCGTTGAATACCTCGCAGTTGATGAACATCTGCCTGACATCGGCGCAAAATTCATCGCGGGACTTGTACCTGCGTTTGAGAAGCACTCGTTGGAACAACATATTTTCTTATTTTCCATCCGACACTCTTATATCTTTTTTTTTTATTTTTTAATTTTTATTTATTTTTTTTTTCTATTTATATATATATATATATCTCTTATTATTTAATATTTTTATTTTCTCTATGCTTTTTTTTTATTATTATTATTAGTATTTGTCTTTCTATATACCTTGCTTATATTTATTTACTTTTTTTTTTGGTTTTATCTTTTATTTTATTTTATTTATTTATTTATTATTTTTTGCCTTTTATTTTGCTCTAAACAAGTTATTACGTAACACAAATCTATTACTATTGTATGCAAGACGATCGAGAAGTAGAAGCGTTTATAGTCTTTTCTTAGGATGCTTGAAACTTACACAGAGTCCTGTAGTTTCTTCTTTATCGTACTGAGATCCATGGGAGTCTTAATGATTTTCTTGTAGGTCGGGAACTGTTTGGTGTTAACCGGCAATAGGAATGGCCAGGCTTCGTCCTGCTGCTCCAACTGTTCGAGAAGAAGCTTACAAGGTGCCAGCTCTCGTTGTTGCTTCTTAGTAAGGGTCCTATTGTTTCCCTCCTTCCTCGGGGATGCAGTAGGGGTTGCCGGTTCCGACGAACTGACGTCCTCTACGTGCGTGTTCGATGCCGTTGAAGGCGTTGGACTGCGGCGCAAAACAACACAGAAATTATTTTCCACGATTAATCTATTTTGTTTGTTTGTTTGGTTTGGTTTGTTCGCTTTGTTTTGTTTCTTTTTTGAGTTCCATTTTACAGGTGCGCTTGTTTGTTTCCGTTTCTAATAAACCTTCTCGAGGGCGACTATGCGTTTTTTTGTTTTTTCGAGCGAATTCGAGCACATTTTTTGTGCGTGATTGGTTTTTACTATTATTTTATTTTGTTTCCGGTCGAGATTCGGATATGTTGCTCTTTCGATGAAATATTCCGTTCTTTCTAGCTCTAGCTCTTTTTGACTCTTTGTCATTATCTCTGTCTCTCTCTCTCTCTCTCTCCCTCTCTCGTTTTTCTCACTTTCCTCTCGCCTTTTCTTGCTCTCTTATATTTCCGACTTTTTACCTTTTTTTACATATTTGAGATTGCATAGATTTTTTTTTATTACTCTATTTTACTTTTATACACATACATATTAGTTTTTACTATTATTTTATATTTTTTTTTTACTTCTTGTGCGACAATACGATCTTAAAGATTAGCCCTTTTATACAACACGTTTGTATTTTATTATACGAAGAAGTTTACATTGATTATCTCAGAAAACATTACCCCCCTCCCCCCACCTACCATAGAAAAAAGGTTGGGACAGTACGACGAGAAGATATATTTATGTATATATATATATATATTTTTTATATCATAATTAAAACACGCACGCATACGAGAGAATCAGGAGAAAATAAAATGATCTTTGACAAACCCTAATTAATATATAATTATATATATACACATACATGTAACACGATAACCGCATCCGCACACTGTACTCCTAGAACACCCTGTATGCAATTAAACGTCATTAGAAGTTAGAAAGGCTTGATTTAACAATTTTCCTCATTTAACCGAGAATCAAACTGGGTTTTTCACATGAGAGAGAGCAGTATACATATACACATATACATATATTTAAAATGTAATTCGTAAAAGTTGGAAAATTCGTTTATTTAAATCGGGAATAATTGTATTAGCATTCGCATTCGTTGAATATTATATCAAATCATGTGTTCCGTATATAATGTTATTAATTATGATTATTATGACGATGAGAGGATGATTATTATTATTATTATTGTTGGTTGTTATTTTGACTGTTATCTTCAATGTTATTTTATTTAATTAATTATGAATTATTAATCGTTATTATTACGTTTTTCGTTTGTTCGTTCTATTTTGTTCATTTTTGTTCTCGAATATACTTTATACCGTTAAGTCAACAAATTGATAATGTTTGTTTGGTTTTAACGTAATCACCTAGCTGGTGGATGATCAGAACTCTCACTCTCTCTGGTGCTTCCCCCTTTGGTATGACTCCTTCGACTACTATTTCTCTTCTTTGGTTGCTTACTGTGGCAATTAGAGCAATACCATTTCCCTCTTGGCATCTGGAAATCAAATGAATCATTTAAATATCGAATTGAAAATAACCAAATAATAAAACAACAAAAAATTGTTTATGTTCATAAAATAAAATAATTTTGTTAGAGAAATAGAAGTGAATTCAAATTACGCACTTTTGGCATAACCGGATTATGGCAGTCGGTGTGATAAGCCCTAGGACAAAGCTCGCAGAGGACCAAATTTTTCCCAACCCTTTTCCCACATACCAAACAATTACGTTCTCCTGTTGCTTTGTTCATACATTCGTGACAGTACCTAAACAAAAATTTGAAGAAGAGATTGTTTAAACAATGTGGTTCTAAAAATTGGATTAACACGTTCCGTGTCGTATGGGTCACATACGCCTCAATTCTAAACTTTCCGTTCGGGCCATAGGAAACTCTTTTAGCATTTATACATATGTGGGTCGTATACGACCCACGCGGCTTAAACGAAAAGTTAGAAAAAAATATTAACGTATTTTGTTATTTTTTTTTGTTCTCTTTGTTTTTTGCTAACAACTCACCAGTCACCATCAGGAATGTTTTCCATTTTTGGACGGAAACAATAAGTATGATAACCGCGATCACAGCCATCGCAAAGCAATAACTTGTCCTCGTTGTCTCCACTATGACAAAACTGGCAATTCTGAAACACAAAGATGATACTCGTGCTTTTAAGGAATAGGAATAAATTAGCAGAGAAATAGAGAGATCATTTCTCTGCTCGTTTTATTCGTATAATAATAGTAATAACAATAATTATATATTATTGAATTAACGAATTAACGAAAATATTTTTCCTTATTTGTTAGAACGGTCTCTACTCTCTCTTCAATAATTTTTTCCTTCGAATCTAATAATACTTAGCAATATAATCCAGCATAATAGCAGATAAGCGTACAATCACAACAGGCACCATGTAGAAATATTGTAATTTGAAAATAAATGTTAAGCATATATGCAAATCAAATTTCTAATTAATGCAAATTGCTGAAGATATGAGAAGAATAGCGGCGAGAAAGAGAGAGAGAGAGAGAGAGAGAGAGAAAGAGATAGAATGAGATTTGTTATATTGTAATATCTCTCTTTCTCTCTCAAAATAAAAATTAATGTGATATTTAATAAAAAATAAATAAATAAATAAAGAATAAAATAATGAATGTATCTTAAAATTTAAACGATCACGCTACGCGCTATGTAAAAGCTTTTTAAAAATAGTGAATTAATGAAAAAGAATAGAACAAAGAGTAAGAAGAAAAAAAGCGATATTGTAAAGATAAAATTAGTAAATATATAATCAAGCGGCATTAATTTTTGCATGCTACCGTTACGTTAGACTCTGACCACCATTGGATATTATTATATATAAATATATATAAACATATATAATTATATATATTATTTGTTTACTTTTAACCTTCCTGCACATACTTGAATGGATTTTCTTTTTAAAATGTGACTATTTTTGTTCAAGACGATCACATTACATGTATTCACAAAATCTACAATTTTACACGAATACCGAATATTGACTTTACTCAATAATTGTGTTACTGTATGTTAATAATTTAGTTATTTATTGGAACGATGGAACCTGTTTTACGAGTATAGTTAGTATTTATTATTTTAAGATAATATTTTTCGTTCGAATTTTCAAGGATTAGTTAGAAATGTATAGTTAATTCTAGATAAAAATGAAATAATTATTTAAAGTTAGAACAATATTAATGTAAAATCGAGAGGAAGATCAATGTCTTATATTCTGATTTTCGAAGCCCGACCATGCTTCGTGTGGTTCATCGAATCGAAAAAAGGGGAAAAAGACATAGGTAGGAAGCAAAAGGACAATTCGGTTAGTAAGTTAGTGCGAATACCCACAGAGGTTTGAGAAGTAGTCAATAGTTGATTGTACTGAGTGGTAGCTTTGAGTGAGACGCAGCGGTTTCGTAGCTTGACGCAGACCGAGTTTCTAGCTGGTGTTAGACTCACAGCCTTCATGATGCTCTTGTCCCAAGCGATGCTGGCCTCGAGCATATAAAGCGCCATAGCCAGTTGAGCCGATGTGTGTGCACGTGCGGTAGCTTCTCGCCAGTTGTTCAGCCCTCTTGGTGTTGTCTCTTCTTGAGGAATAGGTGCCTGATTACTCTGATCCGAATTGTTCGAGTTAGCGTTTGCGGCGGCTGCCTGTTCTGCTTTCAACGCCGCCAGATTTGGATCTCCCGTGCTAATAATCATTCATTTTCAAATGATTACATAAATCTATTTTTTTATCTTTTAGGTATTATAATAAAAAAAACAAAACAAAGGAACGTGGATAAAAAATTCTTTCTTTAAATCTTACCAAACTCCTAAAGGTGGTTTCAAGTATCTCCTTTCAATGGCCGCTTCCAAAGAGAGTAACCTTTGTCTCGCTTGTTCTACTGCACTGATCTTTTCCATTTCGTTTAACTTCTCGATTTCATCGGCCTCCTCGGTTCCTGCCCGTGGAGGAAGTTTCCAGCCCTTGACCTGCATGCTGGCGTTAGCGACCTTATCCTCCAAAGCCTCGACCTGTTCGAGAAGCTGTGCATCCACACGTAATGCTACCTGCTCGCTCCAATCATCAGGATTATCCGGTTTTGGAATCGGTGTGTCGGGATCGTCGGGTTCCGCTTGAAGTTCAGTTGCAGTGACATTACCTGGATCAACGTTGATCCTACCGGTTACAGCCAAGAATGATTCCATCGTAGCCCATGTCGTACGCTTCAATTCTTTTTCACGAACTCCTCGAGAATGTAAATGTTCTAATAATTCTTGGAACGTGTCTACGTCCGTGATTCTCCACCAACCATACCTTAGATCTATCAAAATACAAATAATGATTAAAATAAATGATTATTTATTGTTGTTGTCTAATTAATTTAATCTTACCTTTCGGTACAGGTTTAGCTTCCCCAGGTGGTGGCAATCCATTTACTTTAAGATATTCCAGTTGCGCAGCTTCATCTTGCGTGAGTATCAATGGGGCAGGACTATCGCATCTGTCATAATTTGGACTAGCTGGAGGTGGAAAAACTGGTATCCTGAGTTCCGTTGGTTCAGCAATTCCAAAGATTTGCTTGGTACTAGGTCCAGGTGTATCGCAAGTTTCTCGCGGCAAAATGGAGAACCAATTGGGCTCGGCATTGTTGTCTGTAATTATCGACATGACTAATATTAATGATTAATTTCGTTAGTACTCAACGGAGGGTTAATAGGGACTCACTAGAAATGAATGTTCCGTTGAGTTCCTTGCCGTTGTGGAGATTGTTAATGTGATTAAACTTGTCGCCGTTAGGTATAGTCTCGACTATTTTATCTTCCATCATTTTGACAACAAGTTTCGGCATTTCCTCTCCCATTTCTTCGTTTTCTTTTTTCGTTTCTTCGATCTTCACGTCTACCTCCATTTTGACAACCTCCGTTTCTTGTTTAATTTCTTCGGAAGTTACATTGGTCTTGGCATCCGTCATCATACTATCACCATCGTGTCTTCTTTCTTCTTTCATGTTATTACCAGAGTTATCCAAATTACAATTCTGTACGGGTTCTTTCTTGCAATTGATTTCCTCGCAATCGGTGTTCTTTTTATCCTTACTTTGAGATTTCGAATTGTCATCTTCTTCGTTGGCATTCAATTTCTTTTCATCCTTGGCTTCGTTCGGTGCTTCGTTTTCTCTATTCTCCGTATTAGGCTTAGCTTGTTCTTCCTGTTTAGTCTCGGTCTTTTCCTCAACCGGCATATTTTTGTACTTCTCATCTAATTCCGCTTGCAATTCCAAAACCTCAGGTTCCGCACTTTCCATAGCCTCTACAAATATACCACCGGCATTCGCCAATTCCCAATATCTCCTCCAATACCTATCCTGTCCGAACGTGTGAGCACGCAATTGTTTCGATGAGCTATTCAATTTTTGCAATTGTTCTTCGGATTGCTTCAAAAGTTTATCCAATTTTTTCCCGAGTTCTTCACCCGACAGATTTTTATCCTCCTCCTGAATCAACCAGAGATTATCATTCTTTAAAGAGGACTAGAAAAGGGCAAAGATAGCAGACAAGATTTTCCATGAATAATCAACAAAGAAAGAAATATAATGTAGAACAAAAAATACAAATAATACCACTTACCTCTTCTGGTTGAGTTCCTTCACTTTCGTTTTCCGACATATCCTCAACTTCATCCTCGTGATGAATCTCGTCAGGAGTGGGCGTTGTACCAACAGCTGTCGATGTTGTGTTTCCTTCCTCATCAACTTCTTTCTTTTCGATAGTAATCGTATCACCGGTTTTGTTAACTATAACTCCAACTGCTTCCATTCTAACTTTTCGACTATGCAATTGTCTCAACCTAAAATGAAAATAAAACACATAATTAAAATCAATCCAATTATAAGTAAAATAAAACAACTCACTTTCTGATCTTTGTATCTAATACAAATCTTTCTTTCTTCAACTGAGCTACCGTTTCCAGGCTACCTTCGATTTGCCTAATCACAGCTTTATTTTGCAATAGCTCATTGCAAAGGAACGCCAAAGTTTGTGCTTTGTGCGTTGGATTAAGTGCAAGGAATGGTTTGTCCCTGAGCCTCTCGGACAATTTCCACGTTTCGTTTTTATGCATGTGCTCGAAGAATTGAGCGTTTTTGCCTGAACAAGAAGACGCATAATCGCCACCGTTTTGATGATGATCAGCGAATCTTTTGTCACGTTCACGTTCCAAACAGACACCCGTGAGTGCTTTAACTTCACCTGTTGCGTTCGCGTAAAGATAAATTCTTAAAATTTCGCTTATGTTGGCATGAGTTATGTCAGCCTGTCGTAAACTTTGTCCAAGGCCAGTTGTGTGTCTTGCTGGCTGTGGAATACCTGGGTCCTCGATAGCGCACACCAAAAGATGTGTCATCACAGAAAGCATTTCTTCTTCGGCTTCTTCGTCGTTCAACAATGCTAATTGCAGACTTCTTAAACTTGGTAAGGATTCCATGTCTTGAAATAAACAATTTGATATATTTTTTGTGTTTTCATTAGGTATAATTAAATATACAGAATAGGGGATTTAAATTGAAATAGTCTTATGATTAAATTCTTGATTCTGTCTACATTTGGGATTTTGATAAATACTCACCAAAACCTAAAGTTTCACCAAAATTATGAAGAAATTCGAAGACCATGACGATATCAGCGAAAGCCTGTCCCGATAATTTCAGTCCAGGTATTCTCTTGATATCTGGCAGAGCTCTGTGATCTATAATCCATCGATTATCTTTGTGTTTATCAAATGAAATAAAAAACAAACGTTGTTACATAAGAATATATTATGAATGACAAACAAACCTGTAAGTTCCATGTCTTCTACGGGTTTCCTAATTTGTTCTACCAACTCAAGCTCAATTTTCCTTTGTTCAGCTCGTTTCTCTTTCGTTGCTATTCTCTCAGCTCTTGCTTCCAATCGTTTCCTTTCCCTTTCTTCCATTTTGCGACGATTCTCGAGTGCTCTGACCAAAGCCATATGTTGTCTCCTTCTCTCTCGCTCCTATGATTCCCGCGATTAAATCAAAATATTTTTAATAAGTGTAATAAAGTAAAGCGTTGAAATATTTTATTCGTTTTAAAGGATCGAATTTGATGTTTTGCGAATTTAATGTTTTATACGTACAAGCATGAGTGTAAATAAGTTGATGTCTATGTTAGAATAATGCATATGCATGTTTATATACACTTCCGGATAAAAGTTTTAAATCTTTACATAAATTCAGAGAATCAGAATATTTGCCGGAAATATTCTAGCTATCCTAGTAATTAATTTTACGGATGTTTTTAATTGAATACAAAACGTTTGAAAATTGACTTATGATGGTGTACTCGATTTGAATGGAAATCAGTAAGTTATAATTTGTAATCGTTGACCAGTAGTGTATATTTTTTTTCAGAAACGTTATGGACCATGTAATATGAATGAATGTATAATAATATGATGTTACGTATTTATGTGTTAAAAATGTGTATGTATGCATGTATATATAGATGGGATGTATGTAAATATCTATTTCATTTTGTCTAAGCAGAATTTCGCACGCACGGGCAAATAGCAAACTCTACTACCGCCCCCAAATACTTTCACGTGACTACACAAACTGAATGAGATGTATGTATAGTGCCAGATGGATGCAAAATTGTAATCATGAATATCATTAACAATAAATACTGATTTACTCGCGTAACCTACACTCCGCACAAAATGCTCCTCGTTTATGATCGTCGATTTCACGGAGTTAGATAATAAGAAGAACGTAGTTGCTTAGCACATCACATGAATGTTTACAAATGTTTACAAATGTATGTTCACAAATACGCAATGCTCAATGATTCTCTGTGACGTCACTATGATCAAGGTGATCACCATGCCGCCCTAATGGCAGAAATAATTTTGTTACTTTTTTAGGGGACACAATTTATGAAAAATTGCCTATAGCGGTCGTTCTTCTTATTATCTAATTTAATTGTCGGTTTAAAATGAAAAAAAAAAAACAAGAAAAAAAAAAGAATCGTGCAAACCATAATAAATATTAAATAAAATAAATAAACGTATACAATATGCATGTATTATAATATTTCAATATTGATATACCTATAAACGTGAACAAATTTTTTGATGATTCTCATTTTTGTTAAAAATAATATTTATATTTATATATAAATATCTATTTTTACAAAAATAAGAATAAAAAGCTGCAATGTATTTTCTCACGCGATTTAAAAACAAAATAAATGGTACGGACAAGTTCATCGCCTTAGCGCCAAGCAGTAAAACATAAAAATGACGTCATGGAAAATCGATTTTGTTTATTAACGAAAAACAAAAGAAAAAAAAACATTCGCATATACAAAAAATTATATGAAATCCGGAACGTTAAAAAATAAAATAAAAATAGGATAAAAGTAGAAACACAAGAAAATAAGACTTTCGTGCATTCGTTTATTATTTTTTTATTTTTAGTTAAGAGAATCTCTTTCGTTAATATTATTCTAACGTTTAAAAATCGTTTATTAGTTCAGTTAGGCTAGAGGGTATGAGACACATACCAACTCGACGGTGTAGAGCATCTCGCGCTGCTTGGTGAGCTCCTGCATGTACATCTGCGGCACAAAACACATCCACAGTCCACCAGTGCTCAAACTACGACACTACTCTCAAACTAACCATATCCATTTTTTTTCTTACTTTCTTTCTCTTTCTCTTTTTTTATTTTTATTTTTTATCTTTTATTTCTTTTATTTCTCTCTCTATTTCTTTTACCACCCCACTCTCCAGGGGTTTCTCTAATTCGTTCTCGTTAAAGAAATAATAATTAAATAACGTGACATCGAAAAAAAAGTTAGATTAAATGCGTTTTTATTTATTTTCCTTCTTTTGTGTTTTTTCTTTATTTTTAAATTTAGAAAAAGATATTTTTTTTACTCATGAAGGAGAATTTGAGGTCTCCAAAACGTCAAAAGCTTTATGAAGTATTACACGTTACAAAATTATTAAATTATTGTTTTATAGTATTACTTAAATAATTATTAACCTTATTGAATTTTATAAAGCAATGTAAATTTCAAAATAAAACGCCACGCATTTTATTTGTATGTCAAGTGGCTAATTTTGATCAAAATTAATCGTGGGGGCAGGGGGTGAGTTGCAAATGTAATATCAAGTCAAATGAATTATTTTTTTTTTAACGATATTAATTCTAATTAAAAATAATCAAATAAGATATAAACCGAACTTAGAACAATACAAAATTGGACAAATATCCATTTGATTGATACCACACTCGTAAATAAACTAATGTAAGCATTAAACGGTGGTACGTTTAGAAATTGCAATTGAAATGTAATTTAGGTATACGAGTAAGTTTGTAGATGATTGCGAGTACATAGGACAATTTCATTACCGATTAAATGTATACGTGTACATATATATATATATATACATATATAGAGAGAGAGAGAGAAAAGGGTTAGGGGGTTGAAAGAGAGATGATCGTTTCGCGAAATCGTTCGCCAAAATTATACGAATCGATGAATGAAACACGCAGCAATATGAGAAATAGATAGACGGTAATTAAAAGGGAGTGAGTATACGAAATACATTACGAAACTAAAATCTACAAAACACACACTGCACACACTGCACACGCTTATTACACGCAGCACACGTTTACGCGTTCTAATAGAAAATATTATTACGATCTACTCTTTTTTTTTGTTTTTCTCTTTTTTTACTTTTTTTTTGTTTTGCGGCGATACGATCGTAGTTAGGCATGATCTCCCCCAAAAAAATGATTTTTTAAAAATAAAAACATTTTCTTTGGATGATAATAATACAAAAAAAAAAAAAAAAACTATGATAGAGAGCAAATAATATTAAAAAAAAAAAACTCACCTGTTCCTTAAACATCACCGTCTGTTGTCTCTTCAATTCGCGCTCCTGCAAAAACTAGAGATTAATACAAAAATACATTTATACAATTATTTTTTATATCCAAAATTTGATCATAATTAAAATAAAGTCATGAAATAGTATGAAAAAGAGGAAGAGAAAAAAAAGGATGAAAAAGAAGAGAGAGAAAGAGAGAGAGAGAGAGAGAGAGAGAGAGAGAGAGATAAAGTGAGAGAAAAAAATTCAAACGAAAATTTCATTATCCTTTCTCGTTTATTTTTTCCCCCCTCATCCCTCAACCTCCCTCCCTCCAGCACACCGCGCCCTCTCTCTCTCTTACTTTTTTCTCCTCTCGTATTTTTTTTCTCTCTCTTTTTTTTTGTTTGTCTCTGTTATCCTAAAAAAACGCTCTATAGAATTACCTGTTGCTTTCGTTGTTGCTCTTCCAGTCGGATCTTCTCCACCTCTTCCTGCCGTTTTTTCCGCGCCTGCGCACAACGCCACACACACGTCACTCGCATCCATTAATAAATTTGAATTTGAATATTTTTTTTTTTTATTATTATTTTATCTATCTTTCTTGTATTTTTTTTTTTTATTCTTTTATTTTTCATTACCTAAGGACCTGATTTGACTATGAATCTAAATTTTGTCGATTGTTTTTGTTTTCGAGGCATTTTGTTTCAAGGAATAGCCGATTAAATTAAAAAAAAAAAAAAAAAACAAAAATAAAAAATAAAAAAAATAAGAAACCAATAGAAAAAAAAATATAATTTACTTTCTCTTTCGTCTAATGATGCCGAATATTTTTATTCGCGTAAATTTTGTGTAATCCGTATTATACTATTTATTAAAAATTTTAAACTACAAAAAAAAAATAGTCGCGTTTACAACAAAAGCAAAATTATGGGATTTATGCGCTATTTACTCTAATTGTGAAGATCTAATAAATCCGATATCGTTCATCATCACCAATCATAACTACCATCATCATTATCGTCATCATCATCACCATCATCATCATCATCATCATCATCACCATCATAATCATCATCGTCATCATCGTCATCATCGTCATCATCGTGGTCGTAATCATAAGAATGTTTTTTTTCTTAATCAAGACGAACTCGAATCTTCGGACGTAGCTGAGACGGTATTGAAGAAGATCAGCTGTTTTACTCATTCCGAATACATTGAGAAATACCGTTCGTGTATGTATTTACATATGTATGTATATAAATATGTATGTAAATACGTATGAATGTATTAAACGTATATACACGAGAGATATATCGCGGTGAATTGAAAATTAAAACAAATGTTAAAATATATATATATATATATATATCTATATATGTATTGAGAAAGATAGAGATATATATATGTATGTATATATATGTAACAATTCCGTGCGTAAAAAACATTTGATAAAATTTGTCGATAGGCATGCGATTGTAAAATACGACGATCCAAAAATCATTTTCATTAGATATACTTTTTCATATTTTTTTTTGTTCTTTTGAATTTTCGAAATCGGTGATCAGCCAAGTTGAAAAAAGCAAAGACAATTATTTCGAATTTTGTTTTCCCCTAAAATTCGAACGTGTCTCTGCGAGATCGCTATTGGTATAGTAGGAAGCAAAGGCACAATTTTATGAAGAAGTAGTAGAAGAAGAAGACAAAAAAAATGATTAAAAAAAAAGAAGATAATTAGCAAAATAATCAAATACCAAATTAAATATATGTACAAAAATTAAAATATACAATAAAACGATTAAACAAACAAATAAACCAATATTAAAAAACAAAAGTAGGATAAGGATAATAATAATAATAACAACGGGCCCATACGAAAGGATTGTACTACAAAAACAAAGGAAATTTATTAATTATCATTTTAACCAACACCACTTTACACGAAAAAAGAGAGAAAGAGAAAGAGCAAGGATAATTCGAGGAAGAGAGAAGGAAAAATAGAAAAAGATAGAAAGTGAAAGAATCATTTGAAAGAAAGGAACAAAATTTTCGAAGTATTTAAAAGTAGAATAAGAATAATAGGAATAATAGGTTAAAAAATAAGATAGTGAAATGTTTGTTTTAATTTTTGTCAGCGCGCATGCAGGGGCCAAGCAAATACTCGCCTAACTATACACATATTAAATATAATAATCGGTGTTATATATATTATATGTATATATTCAACATTATATGTATATATATACATATACATATAATATACTACCGCTTAAAGCTTCATAAATAGATAGATAGATAGATAGATAGATAGATAGAAAGATAGAATAGATAAATAGATAAGTTGATAAAAAACACGGTTAATTCAAATTGAATAATAGAAAATACGTGGAACATCATAATAATTATCATAGAAGATATAATATATAATATATATGTATATATATAAGAGATAGATCAAAATGTGTAATAATATAATAAAATATATATGTAAATATATATTTGAATATAGAAACGTATATATTTATATATAGTGAAAACGAACAATCGAATAATATATATATATATATTTATGAATATTAAAATATAACATATCAATCTTGAAAAAATATCAAGATAATAGTAATAAGAGTATTCATATATTGCGATATAAAGATAAATAGATAAATAAATAAAGATAAAAATAGAAAGAATAAGAAAGAAAGAATGAAAGGAAGAAATAAAAAGAGAGGAATAGAGATAAAGAGAAAGAGAAAGAGAGAGAGAAAGAGAGTGTGCTCATTGACTTCTTAGGAAATTAAGATAGGAAAAGCTTTACTATAATACTCTATTATTAATATTATTAATATTAATATTATTATTATTAGGTGATTATTCAAATTATGATATTATTATTATTATTATTATTATTATTATTATTATTATTAATATTATTATTATTACGAATTAAAAATACTATGATTAATATTTTAATATTTTGGATACAGCCTACTCTCCGATAATAATAAAAGTAGTATAATATAAATACGTGTATTCGATGTATAGAGAGAATAATAGGTAAAAAAAAAAACTCGAGAAAAAACATGGCATGCTGGATAAATTCATGTAGCTAGCTGTTATTTTTCATAGTGACAGGAGAAGCTAGGCACAGGATAGCGTTTGCGACAGTCGATATACATATATATATATATATATATATATATCACTTATATAAGAACGTATACATATACGTGTATATATATTTTTACATTTATATTTATATTTATATATATATAAAAATAAATATACACACATATATATATATATATTGAATGTATTTTTTTTTCTTTTATACATCATCGTACGCATCGTGCCTACGTTTATCGCCAGCCTTTTTTTTTATTGTTTATTAAAAAAATTTGTTCTTTTTTTTCTTTTTGGTTTGGTTTCCGATGTGTGATTCGATTACGGTGTTTGTCCTCTAAACGACGATGGTTTCACTTTCTTTTTTTTTTTAATTTTCTCCTCTCATTTTTCTCGCAAAAATTTAGAGAAGTTTTTATAGTAGGACCGAGTGTTTGAATTTCTTTTCGTGATATTACACACACACACTCGGGCTGTTTCTTGAAATATCTTCGATTTCATTTGTCATAAAAAAATCACGTGAAATCGAAGCATTTAAATCAATGAATTTTTGAATATATTTATTTTTTTGGGTCGACCATAATTTAATTCCGTTTTGAAAACAAATTTGCCAAAATAGCCTGATATATGTATACATATATGTGCGTGTGTACTCGCATCGTACATGCCTGTCGCCTTGTTTCTTTTTTTTTCTTTTAAATATTTTTTGTCGTTGTTGCTCTTCATTTCGATTTGAAAATAATTCCAAGACAATTTTTTATCTCTTTCGATTCGAGAGTTGGATGTGATCCATCGATTAATTTAAAAAACAAAAAGACGACAACGTGCATGCAACTATGACGCGCGTATTTCTCCCACTAAAAGTCCACTGCATGTATGTATGTATTTGTTTAAAAAAGAAAATTAATAATAAATAAATAGAAAAAAATATATATAAGAAACATAGTAATATAAAAGAAACAAGTGAAAAAACAATAAGAAAAAAAATTTGGTGTAGGTAATAACGATATTATAGAATAACGCGTTATCGTGATTATTTAAAAAACTACTTGAAACATAAATTAAGCTGATACGTGCAAAACAGATTATCAAAAACAGCATTCGAAAGTACCGAGAATTTCAATTGGAAAAAGATCGAGATAGAGAGAAAAATATGATCAAAAATTTCTAACACTTTTAGATTAAATTCTTGTTTTTTTTTTCTCTTTCTCTCTCTATTTATTTCGTTGATTGGTACTTTCGAAGCTTAAGCTCGAGCCACATCTCACAAATCGCGAATAATCGAGCATCGTTGTTGTCTCCTTCGTTCGTGGCTTGAAAAAATTCACGAGAACAGTTTTTGGATCTGGAGGGGGATGTATAGTATATATATATATATTAGGGATAAATTGATGATCAGGTGTTTAGGGATAAAAAGAACCTAAAAAAATACCTAATCAAAGTTTTCCTCGTTCGACAATAAATTATCCTAATGATTTATTATTTAATCTTTATAACTAACGAATGAATGAATGAACGAACGAATGAGTAAACGAATTCACGTGAAGAAGTAATCGATCTTGTCGATTGAAGGGGATGAAAGACGAAGGGGAGTAGTACCACTGGGGGATGCAGTAATCAAGGTCTCTTACCTCATAGTAATACGTCGAAGAACGAAATAAGGTGGTTAGAGATAATGAAAGGAAGACAAGAATGAAGGATAATAGGAAGGAAGGAAGGAAAAAAGATTGGTGATGATGACGATGAAGAAAGATAGACAGATAGATAGATAGAGAGAGAGATAGGAGAACGTTGATATGGAGGAGGATTAAACTGTTAACCGTTTGTGTCACATATATGTGATCTAAACGCTTAACAGGTTAAGGGTTAAAGGAAAAATTAAAGGGGTGGTTAGGGGGGATCGTCTCATACGACATCTTACCTCCAGAAGTTCCTGACCACTTTGCGTCTGGGTCTGGGCCTGCTGGGTATTGTCCGGTTGAACGGCGACCGTCACGGTACCGGTGGACGTCGAGGTAGGTGGCGTCGTCGGTTGGACGGCTTGTTGTTGTTGTTGTTGTTGTTGTAGTACTAGTTGTTGGTGTTGTTGTTGTTGATGTTGTTGATGTTGTTGATGTTGTTGTTGTTGTTGTTGTTGTTGTTGTTGTTGTTGTTGTTGCGTGGTGGACGAAATGGAACATATAGACGAGGAGGAGGAGGTAGAAGAAGAAGAAGAAGATGAAGAAGAGGAGGATAGGGTCGATGGTAAAGCCGTGAGAGTAGCGATGGCTGCTGCTGCTGCTGCGGCTGCGTTAGATGCTGCATTGATGACTGCGTTGGCAGCGTTCACAGGGTTGTTGGTGGTCAACTGGAGTGCCGTTGTCGATGGTAAGAGGGAATTAACTTGAGGAGTTGTCGCAACTACTGTCGTACCAGTCGGTGCCCCGCCTACCATTATTGCTGCTTGATTGATGTTGTTGATGTTGTTGATACTGTTACTATTATTATTATTATTAGTATTATTATTATTGTTGTTGTTGCTGCTGTTCATCATCGTCATCGTCGTTGTATTAGTCGATATATTCGTCGTCGAATTGTTCGTTGACGTCAACATGAGAGGCGTTGTTGGGGAAATCGCGTTTGTAGACGATGCACCGACGACGCAAGTCGTTGGGACAACGTTAACCGTCGTTGTCACTGGTAATATGCTCAAATTCGAAACACTCGAGTTCGTCAATGAGGACGTACCCGAGCAGAGGCTCAGAGCAACTGGGGATACCGAGGAGAATGTTTGTTTCTTCAATAGAATTGCTTCCTCCTGATCTAATTGTTGTTGATGATGAAGAGGCAAGTGGTGTTGTTGATGTTGTTGCTGTTGTTGTTGTTGTTGTTGTTGCATAATGTCACGATTTCTCCAACTTTCGGCGATGCTCTCCCGATTTTTCCAAATGGTTGCCACGGTGCTACTCGCAAGGCCCAATTCTCTGGCGACGTCGCTCTTGCTCTTACCACGCTCGATCTCTTGGATGATCTTCATTTTCTGCTTGATCGTGAACGCGAGCCTCTTTCGACCCTGCGTTTGTTTGTTCGTTTGGTTGGTTGATTTTGTTTTGTTTTTTATTTTTTATCTTTTCGTATTTTTGATTGTTTGTTTTGTTTCGTTTTATACACGTTTCGGGTATGCCCAAAATAATCGATCGCGTTAATCGATCGCGAATTAACCGTGTCACGACTCGTACCCAGTTGTTCGAAGAGAGAGAGATATTTTTTTTTCTGGGCTCGAGTGTGCCAGTTTTTATTTCGAGTTCTTTTTTATTTTGTTTTTTTCTTTCTTTTTTTTTTTAATTTTATAAATTAGAGGTTGATAGGGGTTAGGGAATTCTTTTTAGAAACGGTCACGTTCGATTTTGTTTATCATGCGATGGCTCGCCCGTCCTACTTTGTACTCGCACGTACGGTGAACTTATCATCGATGAGTTTGAAAAAAATATACAAAAAAAAAGAAAATATGAGCACAGTTTTTTTTACCTTATGAAATTTGACGAATTTTAAATCGTTCGCGTAAATTTTAAATTTTCCTCTCAGCGATTCTAGTCCACTTTACGGCGATTTTTGTTTAAAACCAGGGTGGACTATATTTACAACAACAAAAAAACAAAAAATTTCTTTAGAGACATTCATACATAATCATAATTTTAGAAATGTAATAAAATTTTTGTTTAAATATTTAATATTCAAATTAAAATTGTCCACCATAGCTTTGACGCGCCAGCCAAAATTCAAAGACGTTTCTCTAACAAATGACTCAGCCATATGCAACTATAGGCAACAACATTTTCACAGCTACGGGTTCGGTAGCAAACTTTCCGCAATATGCGCGTGTAAATAATAATATGATTAGATTTATCAACGTATGTCGTATTTCGTATAGATCTAAACATAATTACTGTACACCCACTAATAATATATGTATATACTAACAATATAATATATATATATATATATTAGTTCGATCATTTTTCAATCACGATCATCCGACAACTAAGTATTCACGAGGCAAACTCTGTTAAAAACTAGGAACTTTTGTTAAATCAAGGAGAGATCAAACGTAATGTCAGCTTGCGGTTAAAATGTTCAATTCATTGGCAAAAAGATATAATCAATCCAGCAGAATTTTCACTACTTTTCATATTATTATTATTATTATTTTTATTATTATTATTATTATTATTATTATTATTATTATTATTATTATTATTATTGTATTGAATGGAAAAAGGATATTATAGAAAAAGATAGAGAAAAAGATAGAGAGAGAGAGAGAGAGAGAGAGAGAGAGAGAGAGAGAGAAAAAGAGTGAAATAGAGTTAATCGATTAGGATCGATTATTGTTTAAACATTATTGGGCACCCCTACTCCGTTATATTGAATTAATTATAAAAAAAAAAAAACTAGACGCAGCTCTTTTAATTGAAATCAAATAGTATCGACGTTTCTTTCTAATTCTCTTTTCTTTTCGCGTCTTTTTTTATTATTTTTATTTTTTTACCTTTCTTTTTGTTTTATTTTTATGTATATATATATCTATATAAAAATGTACTGTTTTTTTTTTATTTGAAAATGTATTTTAGACTTGTTGATTAAAAGTTTTCTTTCATTCGTTTTCTATTATTTTTTTTTTCTTTGTGCTTTGGCATGGTCCTACGTGTGTGTTATATTATAGGTGTTAGAGAAGGGACACGGTGATAATGTACTTTTAGTATAGTGAGTGTGAATGTGGAAATACGTGTGTGAATGTTTCAAAAAAAAAAAAAAAAGAAGGAAATAAAAATAAACGGGGAATGGTGTGAGAATGAACGAATGACTGACTAGTAATAGAGTTAAGGGAAGAAAATTAAGGAAAAGGGACAGAGGGATATATAGTATGTAACTCGCATGATTGCGTTTCAGAACATCGACCGGATTTTTTTGTTTGTTTGTTTGTTGTTGGGATAACTATCGCGAGTGGATTTTTTTGTTTTGCTTTTTTTGTTTTTTTTTTTTGGACTTTTGACTTATCTACGTTCGCGCAACTACCAATTTGTTAACCTTCGTGTTTACCTGGCGCAAAAAAATTGGAAATTTCAAAGTATACATTTGAAATATTTATTTATATTAATTTTCTTTTTTTATTTTTAAATAGACGATCGGTATTTGTAATAAAAATAAAATTTCTACATGTAATTTTGAAGAAACCTTGACACAATATTGTACCTATTATAAATACTGATAATTAATTCAAAATATTAACCAAATATTAATTATGTACTAACCATTTATTAATTTTAAATACCGATCATTTATTTTAAAAAATATCGATCAAATATATAAACATTGAAAGTAATGAATTTAATAATTATTTTTTGCGCATGATAACACCCAACTTTTATCTTCAGTCCTGTTTCTGATACCAATTTATTTATTTGTATATCTTGTCTTTCTTTTTTTTTACTACATCTTCAAAAATATGTAAAAATATATTTAATATCTAATTTAGGCTATTGGGATTAAAGCAGGACCAAAAATATTTATGTAATGCATGTATTTATATATATCGAGTCTTCAATCGAGGATTGAAATATCGATGGCAGACTAAACCGGCCCTTTTGGTACTGCCCAACGACACTTCGAAATGCAAGGAGTATTATTATCGCATAATATGATAATATAATTGTCGAAAGGCAACTTAATTCGAACTACTCATTTTTTTTTCAAAATTCATCTATTCAAAAAATAAATATCACATATCCGTGAAAAGCGTCATTTATATCAAGAAAGTAAATCTACTGCGTACAAAAGAAGCACGGTATTTCAAGGTTGTTGATGGAATTATAGGAATGACGAAGGGAAAGGGGGTAGGTTGTTGTTGGTTGTAGTGCATTTATCGTGACGAAAAAAAAAAAACACCGTACGTCGAGAAACTAATTTTTCGACGCAACCAACCCGTTTTATTTGATCTATATGCATATGTATATATACACATCACTATGAATTTTCGGATAAAAATTCTGGAGACATTGTATGTATATTCTTTCGTATTTGACATCGACATCTTTACTTTCCAACATCTCGAAAATACAGTAAAAAAAAGAAACTTTGTACAATTTTTAATATTAAATTATCATTTTTTTTCTTTTTTAATTTCAACTTGTGCTTCTCGAGTTAAAAAAAAAAAAAGAAAGCAAAGATGTAAAAAAAAAAAAAAAAGAAAAAATGATAGAAAGATAAAAAGATAATGTAAATATAAACCAAAGTATAGAAACGTAAAGATATCGAGATCAGTATGACATAAAATGATGTATAATAATATGTAAAATATTAATTACCACTTGTCTCCATTTTAGAGATTATTAATTATGTTCTCTTTCTAAATATATAAATATAAAAGCTGCACAGTGTTCCGTCTTAAGTAGATGATCAAAATAAACCAATGTGAATAATCTCAATCTATTTCGCTCGGCTACGTCGAAAATTGCCGAGCGAAGGGGACCGAGACAATAAGCGAGATGCAGCGCACACATGAATTTTCGTTTAGTATGATAATAATAATAATAATAACGAGACGACTAAATAAACACGTTCTTGTGAGAAGACTAACAGCGATATAATTAAATCTATATATATATATGTATATATATTGAAATGAAAATGAAAATAAAAATGTTCTGGCAAAAAAAAGGACAAATTAAAGAATATATATACTTTCTATATATATATGTCTAAATATAT
>NW_015148973.1:3479955-3499475 GCF_001465965.1 Polistes dominula | reverse complement strand
TAGTGTAGGTAATCAATATTTATATTTATATATGTATCGAATGATAAATAATCGATTTTTATATATATTAAGGAAAAATAATAAAGAGGAAGGCATGCTGGATTCTCCTGTCACTATTGCTAGCGATATATATATATATTTTTTTTTATCTGCAGCTATTGGGTGATTTTATGTATTCTTTTTTTGTTAAAGGAGAGACGAGGGATGATTCTAAAAGGGGGTTTGATTGAAGAGAGAGAGAGAGGGGGTGGGTGGGTTTGTAGTAAGAAAGGTGGCCAGAGGGGATATATATATGCGAGTAGAAAAAGAGTCTCCTTGAAGAAGAATATTTTCATTGGAGGAAATCGTATATATATAAAAAGTAGAGTAATATATGTGTAAGTATACATACATATCCATGTATATATATATATATATATATATTGACATGTATGTATATTAATAAATAGTGTATATAATATATATATATAAATATGGAACACACATATAAAAGAGCATGCGACACGCACGACATATGGACAAAATACAAAAAAACGTAGGTAATCCCAAATAGAGTAAGAGAAACAGTTTTTAATCGTGAATGAAACAACAAGATCGAGACAAAAAACGTGTAAAAAAGGAAACACAATAGTTAAAAATTAAAAATGTATTAATGTTGACTTACCTCGAGAAGCTGTTGATTTCTTATTTCACGTTCCCGTCTGACTGCCTCTTGCCGTTCCGTCTTCTCTTGTTCCTTGATGAGCCTGTTGCGATAGACGATGGTTAAATCAAGGTTCACTAATGGTTTTGTTTTACATATCGACGAGATTTCGTGCAGTTAAATTTAACGACATATGTAGGTAGGAGGAGTAGTAGTAGTAGTAGGTAAGTAGTCGAGTTTCGATAAATGCAACAGGTCACACCTGGCCTGCTCTTTGTGTCGTTGTGCCTCCTCCTTAGCAAGTTTCTTCGCATATGCCAGCTTGTCTCTCTCGTACTGATTGTTCGTAGTTCGTATGTCCCTGAACCCTCCGGCAACTCTTATCTCTTCTAGACGTCTCGCTACTTCTTGCGCGCCAAGCCTCACAAATTCAGCCTCAGCCAGACCCAACGTTGGCTGGAGAAACTCACCGACCAATGGACGGGACGAAAAAGAAAAATTCGCTGTCGTCAGCTCGGCAGGAATCTGTTGTTCCAAAAACTACGAACATTTTTAATAAGATACGTTCAATATAAACATATGTTAAGTTATTATTTTAATTCTTTGAAGCATGGCTTTTTGAAGTATTCTCATAATGGGATTATTTATGTTTTTTTTTTCTGTTCATTGTATTCGGAACGTGAATCTTTTTATGTTATAAAATTTCGTGCTTCAAAGAATTAACTTTTGATTTCGAATCTATCTTTTTTCTTAATATGAAAATCTAAGTAATTTTTAAAAATCATTTTGTACACTTTTAGAAACTGATATTATTTGTAAATACGTATAATAAATACCGAAATCTCGAAATATTTTCCCATATAAAACCATTTAATCAAAAGTAAATGTAAATTTCGTATTCATTGTAATTATTCAAGAACTTTTGAAATGTAATTTTCGTAGATGAATCCAACTCACCTTGACAAGATCGGGACTGCACCTAAATGTTTTACCACAAGGACTATAATAGGACACATCGCCCTTAATAACTCCAGTCTTTCCTAGTCCCTTAATAACAGTCTCTCGTTTCCAACCACGTTCCAAGGGCATCTGAAGATCCCTTTCGCTAGGTTTAAGCTTTCTTCTCTTAGCACTGGGCGTACCCTCAGCGTTATCTTCGTCTGTGTCGGTGAGGACGTCGGTGTTGCTTCCGCTTTCACTTGTTACATCCATATTGCTTTCCTCGCCCGACGCCTCCAGCAATTTATTCTTCATCTTCTCCTGTAAAGATCGCTATATAGGGAGAATGGTTTTAGTGCGAAATCATAAGTAAAAAGAAACTAAAAACGTGTCTTCTATTGGCCCAACCCTAGAAAATGATGTATTGCTCTTCGTGACTGAACGCGAACGTTCTTTTTTCGTGTGTTTTTTTTCTTGTTTATGTATGATAAGAAGATAAAAAAAACTTAAATCATATAGACTAATTAATGTAAAGAAAAAAAAATATAAAAAGTAAATGAACAAAATTGAAATAAAACAAATTGTAAAAAATGAGTAAACGCAATTGGAACGCATGAATTTATACCTGATTCTTGTCGTCAACCTGGCCCGTTGCCGAGGCATGCAATTGCGCAGCAATAATGTTCGACCTCAGCAACGAGACCTGGTGTGACAATGGTGCGCTAGGATCCAACGTTGGAGTGGGTTTTATACCCAATGCTCTGCTCTGTGCTAGCAACGACGCTACGGTGTTCTTCTTCGGTTTGGAAACACCACGACCAAGATTTCGTGGACGACCATCCTTATGATGAGTCGTACTGGCACTCTCACTTTCCTCGCTACCGCTGCTGGGCCTTTGGGGAGAATCCGCAGCAGCAAATAATTGTGCCAATGAAGGACTAGGAGAAGCTGGGACTGGTACCGAGTTTTGAGGCACTCTTCTCGGCTTTGGTCCGGGTTTTCGTCTCGCTAATTTAAATGATGAAATAATCATTGAATAATAGTAAATCTTTCCAAAATAATTATTTCATTTTACGAAGTAAAAATTACAAAACTTCATGTTCAAATTCAAGAATTATTTTTCCCCGAAAAACCAATAACAATCATTTAGAATATACTCACATGTCCGATCAGAGGCAAGCAAAGATTGGCTCAGATTGCTGAGCTGACTGAGCGGTTGACTACCGGAAATCGGCGAACTACTACTCGTCGAAGAAGGTTTAAGGGATAAATTTAATGGAGCATCTGAGTCATTGGCGGAGGTGGTTGAGTTATTGCCACTGGTGTAAGAAGACGGTGCTGACAATACAGAACCGTTGGTTGAGTGGGCCGGTAATTTGATCACCTCCACGCGATCTACAGTCTCTCGATACTCGTTAGATTCGGTCTATAATCAAATCGTACATTTTCATGCCTTACAATAAGAAAATTACTTTACGATTTTTGATCGAATTTCATTTGAAAAATATAATAAAAGATATAAGAAAGTGAAAAAGGAAACATACCCCTGTACGATTGTACTTTCTTGGCTCCATCATCAAGGACGACGTAGTTGTGTTCGTTTGATGAGCACTCAACGTAGATATAGTTGGTGGATGAACACTGACACTCGGTGTATCCAAAGAGATCGTCTTCTTCCTGCCACGATTCGTCGTACCAGGAACTTTTGGACCGACTATACTTGAGGTATACTTGATGATTTCCGTATCAGGAGGCAAACGCACACCTCCCAATATACTACTAGGATCGCTACAAAAAAATCAAACAACGTTTATATACTAGAAACAAATCAACAAACAAACGATAGCAATGTTCCTTTCTTTCTGCCTTTTTTTCTTTCTTTATTTCTTTCCTTCTTTCCTTACATTTCTTTTTTTTCCATATTATTATAAATTTATTCTAACACATGGATATTAAAATGAATCACTAAGAAATCGAGATCGTAATAATCCCCTCACCTTCCTTCCTTCGCAGAGCTGCTGTTTTATCGCAGCGAAGCGTGAAAGAAAATCAGGAAATGTTATTCTAAATCTTTGATTGATTGATTTATTTTGTTTTGTTTTTTATTGTCATTTACGATCTCTTTCATTTTATTAATTTTGTCTTTTTTTTGTAATTTAATTTTCTTTTATATTATTCGTCGTATGCCCAACGCAACACCCCTCTTTTCCTGTTTTATTATTTATAAGTATTAACCAAGTTGTTTGAAAAATCTAATTCCTGACATTAAAAAAAAAAAGCAACCCGTGTGCTCAGAAGAACAACTAAACCCTGGGACAATAAACGCTTGAATTCACAATGATGTGATTGCGCTGGGTCAACGATGCGATATAAAATTTAGCAGATAAAAATAATCGAATGATTTAAAATAGATGGACTTACCTAACAACGTTAGTTTGCGAATTTGGCGTGGTGCTTGCCGAGGTACTGTGATGAGTTGGTGTTACCGTGGCCTGACTCGACACCGGCAAACTACTGCTTGTCATATTCGTCGTTGTCGAGCTACTGCTACTGCTGCTTGCCGGTGTCTTGTGACTTTTACTCGACTTAGCTACGAATTAATACAAGCACAAATTATTTGATTAAACAATCATTCTAGATTTTATTTTAATATCAAATATTAAATAAAAATATTTCTGTGCGATGATATTTATATATCGACGATATATTTAATTTTGATTTACTTACACTTGGTAGACTTGTGGGACGAAAGGGATGGGGGATTCAACAGAGATGCAGGGTAAGGCGGTATAATACTCTCCGCACCAGGTGGAAAAGTTGGGATTCCTGTTGCACCCTGCAATCTCGCGAGGTAATCCTGGGCAGCTAAATGAGAGGCCATTGTCCACCATGCCGCACTAGCAGGTGTGATACCTAATTTAAACAAAAAATATATATACGATATTTTACAATTTTCATTTTATATTATTATACTTGTTCTCCACAATTTTGATTATATCTTTAAATTTATTCATTGACAAATGTTTATCAACAATATCAATTGATAGATTTTCAAGATAAGACAAACGTAGAGTAAGTACGCCTAAATAAAAAATTGTGGTTGATGGTAGAAATCTCGACAGTTTTGATGAGCTTGAAAATAGACATGAAAATAAAGAGTACAGATGGAAAAAAAGAAGAAGAGGAGGAAGAGAAGATTGAAGGGGTTGAAAATCCACTTACCCAGACTCGCAGCTTGACTGGCAGCCACGCTGAGAGTACCGAGACTACTGTGCGAGTACGGGGGTGGTGGTGGTGCGGATGCCGGTGTATGACCCCCAAAACCAGGCGCTGAACCCCCACGGCCAAGAATGGCGTAAGCCGACGGTAAATGATGTGCCCCCAATCCGTAGCCTCCAGGCATCCCGCCGAAAAGAGAGGAAGCTGCGCTATCTCCTCGCGGCCAGTACGCTGAAAAACACCCGTATCAAATGGCCCCCTTTTTTTTACAAACGGTATATAATATATACACATATAATGCATAAAAATCTCTTTCATACTAAATATTTTTTCTTTTTAAAACTACATTTTTAAAATGAATATTTCAAATACGAATACACGTCTCGTATTTTTCTTTTATTTTTTTTTCGATGGTTTTAGAAAAATTCTATCATTAAAATATTATTATTATATTTATATTAAATGAAACGAGAGATTGATCGTTTGATGATGATAAGTAATTTTAAGGGTGTCTGAAAGAGAATTGAAATTCGATACGGTCTTGGATTAATTTGAATTTTGGAAACTTAAACGTGTATAGTGTTGAATTTTTCTTCGGGTTCAAATTGATTTACATTTACAATATGAATTTCGGTATTTTAAGATCCCCCGTTAATATTCCATAAAATAACGTCAGCGTTGTTATTTGGAAGAATGAAACCTAAAAGGTTTTCTATACAGTAAATTATGACAAAGCCATCACTCAACAATTTAACACCTTTTTAGATATACCCATTAAATTGTCATTAAAAAAAAACCAATTTAGTAAAATTAGATAGAAAAATTTTATTTACGCCACTAAATCAATGATAATTGTTCATTCGTTGAGAGAGGTATGGGAGGGTTAAATAGGGTTGAATCGAATCGAAAGGGAGAAAGTTGGGGGGATGAGGGGTATATTTAATCTTGGTGTATTAAGGACGTGCCATGAACATTGTGTAGACGTAGAGTACATGCATAGTAGAGAGGAGTCAGCTTGTACGATTTATTGTCAGAGAAGAGGCAGAAATGTACCGTTGATTTTGCTACGAGTACCGTGGCCTTGAGCAAGGCCGTGACATTGAAATCCAAGCAGCGGCGCTTTAATTTATACCGGTCGTTGAACCCCACGGCCGGCTTATAACGACTACACTTTGCTCGTTGAGTTACCGCATAATGGTTTCTCTCTTTTTTTTCTCTCTCTCTCTCTTTCTCTCTCTTTCTGTTGGTCGGTACCACGCGTTGTAAAATCTAGACATAAATTGAATTTTCATTCACCGAGTTCGAAGTTTTATCGCTCGCTTTTCTTCCCAACGATGTCGACGTCGTTAAGAAGAATAAGAAGAAGAAGAAGAAAGAAAAAGAGAGAGAGAGAGAGAGAGGGGGGGGAGAAAATATTGACGACAAGAGAGGGGAAAAATTGTTGCAAAGCTTTTTGCTTGGAAAACTCGGCCAGAAGTCTTCCAACGAGAGCAAGTAAATCGATATATATATATATGGGGGTGTATATGTATGTGTACTTGCGTTTACGTATTTACATTTAGGCTTCTATTTATTGGGCCAATATTGTTACATATTTTTAGTCAATATTTTGTAACATAATGGGTTAATACATATGTGAATATATTTTGTTTGGTATAAATAATAATTAGTCAATATTTTATAGATAATGTTAATATGTATAATAGGGGCAGAACTGCGTGAGGGTTAAATATTGGTATAGGATGTATACTAATATTTGATTATTAATACTATATATATATACATATATTTGAAATATTGGTAGTATAGTAAAGTAATTAGAAATAGTGATCATACTAATATCCTATTATACGTATTTTATTACTTATTTAATATACTGTCATCCTTCTTTCCAATGAACATCATACTTTTCCGCAATTAATTGCAACTTTTGATAAATCAAACAAATGTTTTATTCTCCTCCTCCTCCAACGTAATACAAAACACAAATAAGTCTTGTCACAAAACTACCCTTATCGTGAAACCATTAAATGTTACTAAAAGAAATGATGCTAATTATTAATTATTATTATTATAATTTTATAAAATAAAAGTTAATATAAAGTGCGATATGTGGATAGGGAAAGCTTTCTCTAAATTATTAGATATGTTTTTGAACGTGTGTTAGGAGAAATAGGAAGACAGAATATACACGACGTTCTGTCCCGTAGTACGATGCGTCACTACGACTATCGATTTATGATTAAGCATTCGGAGAAGGGGAATAACGGTTGTGTGTTAGAGTCGAACGTCGTATTATCGACTGAAGCGCGACAGTGCCGCGCCTCACTAATTTCCTGTTTTCGGGCTGCCGTTATTAAAGGACCTTCCTGGCAGGGTAAAACACATTGTTTTCAAACGTTAATCGATTTGTTTCCCTAGAAATCCAACCAACAAAACAGCCAGACTTAACAAAATTGCATTGAAAATGGAGTAGGGGGAACAAATCCACCTCTTCCTCCTAACCTCTTACCAAAAATAAAAAAAATAAAATAATAATAATAATAATAATGATCGGGAAACATTTGATTTGACAACGTATACGTTTCCGACCAAATTTGACTAATGTTACCCCAAACTTTTGTACGCCGTCAAATTAGATCAATTCGATATTTCTATTTGTGCGAGTTTTTTAATTCAATTTAAAAATGGTGGTTTCTTTTTTTGATTTTTGTTTTTTTTTTTGCACGATACGTATGCACGTATATGCGTGCATATTTTATTTGAATACATGAAATGATAAAACGTAACATAGCTATGTCGTTTATGTTAGTTTATTTGACAAGAAACAATGTTGCATCCCCCTTACCCCTGTGCATTGTTGAGTCATCGATTTGATATCTTAAGTTGTTTTCTTTCCGATATTAAATGAAGGTATTAAATATGTCACCCTGTTGAATTGTCGAAAGGATAAGAAGAAGAAGAAAGAAAAAAAAGAATGTCCATTTAATTTTGGTCTACAATTTGGCACATTATTCTCAGAAAGATAAAAAGAGAGAGAGAGAGAGAGAGAGAGAGAGAGAGAGAGAGAGTGCTGAAAGTGTTCCATTTAAAAGTCGCCGAAACTTCGACAGGGAACAAAGAAAACGAAGGAAATATTCGTCTCCAATTCCATCGAAGATGGATGAAGGGGTAAGAAAAAGAACTAGAAGAAGAAGAAGAAGGAAAAAAGCGAGGCTGGAAAGGGAGAAGGAAGGATGAATAGGAGAAGGGGAGGATTTGAGGAGGGGAGTGTTGGGAGTAAGGAAAAGGGTGGTCTTTCCATTAAATCCCATCTCGGTAGGAAAATGACGATGATAAAAAGAAAAAGAAATGGAAAAGTTTCGTATAAGCAAAGGAGGAGAGATTAAGCTGGCAGCATCGTTGTAAAAGAGACAGAAAGAAAAAAGAAAATAAGATAGAAAGATAGAAGATGATGGAGAAGAAGGAGATGGAGAAAGAGAGAATAGAGAGAATAGAAAGAACATAGAATGGGAGAGAGAGAAAAGAGAAAAGAGTGAGAGAGGAAGAGAAGGAAGGAAGAAGAGGAGGAGGAGGAGGAGTCCGCGAGCTGAGAAAATGGCCGTGTTATTAAATCGATCGCAGGTCCGGCCCGGTCTGTCGAGGGGAAAGCCGGAGCTTGGAGTTGGGCCAGGGGGTTGAGAGAAGGGAGGAGGGTTGGATGGAAAATGTATGTATATAGGTATACAGAGATGACGAAAGTGTGACAGAGAGAAAGAGAACGAACTGAGAGAAAGAGAGAGACAGAAAACGAACTAACCCGTTAGAAAAAGAGAGAGAGAGAGAGAGACAGCGAGTGCATCCTCACGCAATAGAAAGAGAGAATGAGAGAGAACTAAAACTATAGTTAGAGAGAGATAGAATAGTGAGAGTATAGGAGAGAGAAGGAGGGGGAAATAGAAGATTGGAAGGGAACGGAAAGGGAACTGAGAATTACGAGAGTAGTGCTCTTGTTCGAACGTTCTGTGTCAAACTGAGAATCGAATCGCATGTATACGCAATTAATAACTCGAGCATGCAGCAGGTACGACATTTTTCAAAACACGTTCTTCCACGTTGTATATAGTTTCCACCCTATCCTCGAAAATTCTCAAAAATCTGTGTGACTCTTCCTCGTTCTTCTTTTTTATTTTTTTTCACTATTTCATTCGTTCATTCGTTCGTTATTGTGAATAGTATGTATTTACTGTTTCTCCCCTTTTCATATGTATGTTCCCTTTCTTTCACGCTATGTATATATATATATGTATGTATTTCTTTTTTTTTTTCTTTTTTATTCGTCGGTAAAGTATTTCGTTTTAATTGGTAAAGATAAGTATAATTTCATTCATTTTAGTTATTCAAATTTATTTTACAATGTAGTCGTGATATATTTTCACACAATATGTAATTTATTACTTGTTTTCTTATTAATCTTCATACTTTTCTCTGCTAATATATTATTATATCGAAAAGTTTAATCCGTTCTATCAATAATATTCTTGTTATTATTATTATTATTGTTATTATTAATCGTTAATCAGGATATCAAACTTTTATCATCACGTTAACACATTATTGAACGATCACGACCTACACTCTTGTTTTCACTTGCAAGCAACTTACGTAATTATTAAAGTTACAAAAATTGCATAAATTATTATATTCTAATATTTAATTTTACAAAAATTTCCTGCACTTTGAATACTTCAAAGAAACGTGACAAATATTAATATTCGTTATTGCGAACAAAAAACAACAAAATTATTAAAACCATTCGACGTAAAATACATTTTCTCTCTGATAATTTGTAACTAAAATAAAAATACCATAATAAAATGAGAATAATAAGAATTTAGAATATACAGTATAAGATAGGTAACTATATAATACTATTCTCAAGATGCTTATTTTTGGACTACCAGCAAAGTCGCTGTACACGCGCCTGGAGTCTTTCCTTGTGTTTTTTTCTCTCCTTTTTCTTGTTTTTCTTGTTCTTTTTGGTCGTAAGCCCGACGACAGAGAACGTGCCGAGAAGAAAATAGCTTAGACCAACGGCGAGATACGCAACACACAACTCTACGACTTATGTTAGCGAATAATATATATCTAGCGAAGAACCGATCCGAGAGAAGCAGCAGCAGCAAGTACGCATTGCTTGGTTGGAACACATTCGAAGAAACGCCATTAGAGTTGAACTATGTATCCTACATGTAACCAACCAACACCCTCCCCTCCCCTACTACTAGTAGTTACCTTTGTATGTAGTACTCCTACCTAGCTCGGGTATTACCTATACTACGCGATCGATCGCACGTAAATGCGAGTGAGAGAACTCGCATATATGCGATAACAATCTCCTTTCACGTATACTATAGTTACTAGATACTACTTATGTGTCCTATAGGTTTGCTTATTCAAATGAAAATTTCACTAGATTATTGTTAATGATAAATACGTTATTTCTATAGTATCTTCATTCTATTTTATCCACGATCGTCAATGATTAGTCATTTCATTTTATTTCATTTCATTTCATTTCATTGACCGATTTTAAACACACAGAAATAATAATATATTTTATTATATTATATAATCGTAATCATTATTAATGATATTATATTAAACGTTAAACGATTTTGATAGATCACATTTACAGATTTTTTTTTATTAATATTCTTTTAATATTTACGATTCGTAATCGCGTAAATATTATTTCAATGGAAAATATTTAGAAATAATATTTCATATTATTTAAAATGATATCAGATTTTGACTATTATCCGTATTCAACAAAATATTAATCCTACAAACAAATAAATAAATATATTCCATTAATTCATAAACGATTATTAATCCGAAAATCCACGTGCTCCACATCAAAATGAAAATTAAAACATTAGTATACTCGATTAAACATTGAACTTGTGAATTAAATATTATTATTCTTGAAAAAGGTATTAAGAATATATATGAAATAGGAATGTGTAATTATTTAGATGGATTAGTATATCATCGGTAATGTAAAAAATGTAGAATATGTCGATCATTCAAAAGGAAGAAATGATACAGAGTATGGTCGTTAGTAGTGCATCACTCTGGCGCATCACGGTCATTATTCCTGATTATGGGCGTCCAATCAGGACTCTGCTGATCCCACCCAGTATCCTACGCTTCCTGTTCGTCCCTCGAGGAAGGGATCGATCCGAGGGATCGGAATGTCGAGAGGGATGTAGCGCGAAACCGACGTCGCGATGGCTGGCTTGCCTCCAAATCGGTTTAATTTCGTTTACGCGACTCGCCTCCAACTCACCATCTCTCTCTCTCTCTCTCTCTCTCTCTCTTTCTCTTTGTGTATTTCATTCGATACTCTCATAACGAGAATCCGTGGCATCTTTCTGCAAAAGCAAATTATTCTCTACTTTCAAGTACGACGTTCATCCTGTATCTTATTACTTTGAATTATGATCCATTCTATTTCCATTTTTTTTTTTCAATGATTTTAACCAAATAATGAGAAATTATGGTTGTAAATTTTTTTCGTATATTTGACACTATCAAATATATATATATTTGTTATTTATTTAAATATTTATTCGAATTTTCCTTTATAATTACATATCTCGTTTTATATAAAAAAAATTGTATTTTCTTTAAATATATTCGAATTAAAATTCTCATTTTTTATTAATTATATTTATTATTACTCAGTTATATCTTTCATTCATCTTTCTACTATGTTATTACGTTTAAATGGTATAAATAGATGCGAAGAATTTTCTAAATTTCATTTTATAACTAATTTTCAAATAGATGGATAATTAATGTATGTATACATTTTTAATATATTTAAATTATTCTTAATTATTAATTAGCTACATAATTGTTACATTATTTCGTTTTAACATTTGAAAATAAACCACAAACGAGTTCTTATTATTTTTTTTTATACTTAATCATAAAACATTAGTACATATAGTATGTACTACACAATGATTTAAATTTTTTATTAAATTCTGATTCAATTATACATAATATCTATAAAAAAAAAATGTTAATTAACTACCTTCTACCAGTATTACTGATAAAAAATACCTAACTATTACACATGAAAAAGTAAAGGGAAGAAAAATAAAAATATATATATATACAAAGAGAAAGAAATGGATAAGAGGGTCGTGAACGACGCCATATTGACGTATCAGAAGGCGACATTCACGAGAACATAATGCATTACTACCCCCGTGTATTACCCTCCGCATTATATGCGACTTCTTATCGAAGTTACACATACGTCAACCATACGAACGAATGAGCTTCGTATTTTTGTCGACTTCGTCTATGATTCAAGGCTACCTTTTCAATGTTTAAACATATCGTGAACGATCAAGTTAGTACACCATGCAACTATAAATTGATACCTTTACTACTATCCACCATCTGTCACGATCCAACGAATAACGTAAAGCTTCCAAAGGGAAAAAAAAACTTTCTACTTCTTTTCAATGCTTCTTTAACACCCCCCCCCTCTCTTTCCTGACCCTTACTCCTGTTCTCTCTTTGAAGAAGAATAAAATATATATATACAACTATATGTGGTACATCGCGTTGTCAAAACTTTACAGAACAAAATCAAAAAAGTAAGAAAAAAGAAAAGTTTATGATAAATGCAAAAATAATATTGAAATATAAACAACGGTGAGAGATATAAATATATTTTATCGTAAAAGACCGAAATTGGAGAATGACAAGATTCACAGTGTCATTTGGTGTATATCTGAAATATTTAATCTTTCACTGATGTATTTGGTATGTGTTGACAAGCGAAACTTGACAGTCTCCACTTTTGGTCTTTTATGGTAATATATATTATAAATATATATATATATANTTACATAACATTACGAAATTAAAATTATTAATTTTAATGCATATATGTATATATAAATTAAATACATAAATATATCAAAGCTGATTCATTTTAATAGGGAAAAATATTTGAATTAAAATTAATCAGCTTTGATATATTTATGTATGTATATATACATTACATAACATTACGAAATTAAAATTATTAATTTTAATGCATATATGTATATATAAATTAAATACATAAATATATCAAAGCTGATTCATTTTAATTCGAATATCTTTCCCTTATTTAGAAATTTCCAGATCTACCCCTATTGTTTCTCATTATTTTTCTTCTCTTTTCTTTTCTTCTTTCTTTCTTTCCCTTTTTCGATCTATTTCTGTTTCCCTGGTATCGAATTCGTAGCACGATAAACGCGTTTGTCAAGGCGAAGCGAGAAAACTGTATAGGGACGACACATGTGAGAAAAAAAGAGGAAAGAAGGGGTTCATGTGTGTGCGTAGGATAAGGGAAGGATAAGAGAGAGRGAGAAAGAAAAAGGGGGTTGAGGTGTGGGAGCGCATACATGCGTCAGGGCCACGCGCGTGTAACGAGAGATCGCGAAATTCTCGGAAGTGTGTAAATGCACAAGCACACGCATACGCATAAGCATATGCACACGCACGCGCACGCGTGTTATGCTTCGTTGCGTGTGACCGAACCAGGAAGCGTCACTCTTTGCGTCATTAGTAATATAAATAGGTTAAAGTGGGATCTTCTTTACGTTAATCCTTTCAAAGAGAATTTTTCTATTCTATTATTCTTTTTTTTATGTATATAATAAACTCTAATATTGAAATGATAATAATATGGGTTATGCATGTATATGTATGCATATATATGTACAATATATACGTTTAAGAGAACAAAAGTCAGCAACAAAAAAGGCTGTTGAACGTAAAAACCTTAAACGAGTGTTGAGAAAAATCCTTGAACGGTAATAACGAAAAGGACGAACGAGAGAGAAAGAGAGAGAGAGAGAGATTCTATCTTTTGCAATTGCTTAATCATAGAATTTCATTTGGTCGTGGACTGTCTCTAGGGTGAAACGTTGCACGTTAGAGGAGCAACGGGTAGAGCGAGGAAGAGTAACAAAGAGAAAGGGATAGAAGATGGAGAAAGAAATGAAGATGGTGGATGAAGGGGAGGGGTGGAGAGGGGAATGGGGGAAGGAAAATTGAAAAGGGAGAAAACGACTCTAGGAGAAGTAGGGTCGAAGAAAGCTGCTTGCTTGCTTGCTTGCTGCTGCTGCTGCTGCTATTGCTGTTGCTGCTAATGCTGCATCGAGAGAGAAAAAGAGATAGAAAAAGAGTAGGAGAGAGAAAGATAAAGGCCGAATAGACCGAAAGCCCTGGCTGGTAGCTTCAAACGAAAACTCTGGCGCGTCCAACGAGTTTGTATCGAGCGTAGGAGGTAAAAGCAAGCGCGACGCTGCGGAAGGTTGAAAAGAGAAAAAAACAGAGAGAGAGAGAGAGAGAGAGAGAAAAGAGAACGAGGTAGAAAAAGAGAGAGAGAGAAAGAGAGAGAGAGAGAAGGCGTTCCTCTCTCGCGTAGCACCACGATGCTGCGTTCTGCAGAAACGAAGAACTGGAATAGAAGAGGATGAGGATGAAGAGGAACGGGAGGGCTGGGGGAGAGGGGGAGGGAAACAGGGAGAGTGAGCACAAGCTACGAGGATGAGGCAGAGTACCAACGGAGGAAGAGAAGGATGAGAAGGAGGGTTGAGAGAGAGAGAAAGAGAGAGATGGAAGGAGAGAGGGTATATAGAGGTGAAAGAGGGGAAGAGGAGGAGGGGAAACTGCCGCAGACCGAGGCCATGGTAGGCGAGGTGAGGTGGCAATCAATAAATATACAGAACCGGCGGAGAGCTTGGTAGGTAGGTAGAGAGAGAGAGAGAAAGCGAGCGACTGAGCGAGCGGCTGTGCGAGTGAGTGAGTGTGCAATAGAGAGAGAGAAAGAGAGAGAGAGAGAATCCGTCCGACAACCACCGGTCCGTCCGTTCCGTTCGTTCTTGCGTCCCCAAAGCTTTTCTCTCTCTCGCTCACTTTCTCACTCTTTCTCTCGTACAAACCTGACCCAAGTGTACGAGAGAAGGAAAGAGAGAAAGAACGATAACGCCCTGTAAAGAGAAGGATAGAAATGAACGAAGAGAGGAAATGGAGGGAGGAAGAGGAGGAGGGTGGAAGGATCAGAAAAGGCTCTGCTCCGCTTTGCTCTGCTCTCTCTGCTCTGTCAAAGAGAGAGAGAAAGAGAGAAAAAGAGAATATAGGATGGTGGTAGTATTAGTAATAGTAGTAGTAGTAGTAGTAGTAGTAGTAATAGTAATAGTAGTCGTAGTGGTGGCGTTGGTTGTAGTAGTGGAAGAAGGTTGACGAGAAAAGGGAGGGGAAGTGAAAAAGGGAGGGTAGGTCGGAGGTGAAGCAACGAAATAAACGAAATCCCATCGCGCACGATGGAACAGCATTCGAGAGACCTGTGCCAACGGGGACGCGAGATAAAGAGAGAAAATGCAAGAAAGAGAAAGAAAGCAAAAGAGAGAGAAAGAGAGAGAGAGACTGGCCCGATGCCGGCTCGAGTAGTAGCGTTGGGAATCAATCGTTCTCGAAATGTTCTCTCGAATGAGATAGGAAGGGATGATGGTTGTAGGCGGAAGAGGAGGAAGCGGTGGAAAGGGAGGAGTGCATAGGAGAAGTCAACGGAACAGTCCAGTCCGCAGAAATGTCTTTAGGAATAATCCTGGTAGGATCGCCAAGACTTTTGGAACGAGTCCTTCCTAAAACGTTCGTGGATTTCTCCAATTGCGTTCCGTTTCTAAAGGGGAACATTTTAGGAAAGGGGGTAGGAGTGAGGATGGAGGACTTAGGGTGTTTCCGCCTATTCTATATTGTTCGCATTGCATACGATATCGCACAGGACGTTTTGGTTATCGTTATATCGTTATAGCATCGATGTTTCGCATTTAGATGAATGAAATACCAAAAGCTACAACATAAGTGTTTTGCCTATTCTGCAATATAGGATGCATGGATAAATGAATAGATGGATGGATGGACGGATTATTATGATTATTATTACTGTAGGATTTGATATTTTTCGTTGAGATTAAATTACAAAGGTAGTAGGAATTACGTGATAGTATTACGAATAGTATTAGAATAAAGTATAGATATCTAATCAATATATATATTATATATAAATGTACTTATGAGATGAGTTTATTCTCATAATATTATTATAATCTTTGTTTTATATTATACGGTACATGTATATATTGAGTTACGAAATAAATTGATGTCATCTACTACTGGGTGTACGGTCGTGCACTGGTTTTCACACTCTTTCTCACTCTGCACGAAAAAGGACTACTATCCTTTTCCACTTTCACGTTGTAAGGACGGAAGGAATTGATCGAAGAAAAAACACACCCTAATTATGTTTAATCGAAGATATGTTTAAATATTTGTACAGCAGATCAGCGTGGTAATCTCGGATCCTGTATTACTATCTGCCCTAATTTTCTTACTTTCTATTGATAGTAACCACTGATTTATACTAACTAGTCACTGAAGTATTTAATGCTTTGTACGTAATTGATAATACGCGGATCAACTAAATATAAATCGAACTAACTTTACTGAAATTACCGGATCAACTGGATTAATTGAGTTGCAATGGTCTTTCCCTGTTATTTATAATACTTTTCCTACCTAAGGCTACCGTTGGGTCTTTAGGGTGGAAGTAGCTTACGAAAGATACCCCATTATAAACTGAGTAAATATAATGAATGCTTCTTTGGGCCCAAAAAGTACTCCATTGTAAAATGAGTAAATATAATAAATTTTGTCTGTGAGAACTTCGATATCTTTGGGCCCATTTGTTACTCAAATATCCCTATTATCATTGGCCGACCCGATAAGGAAATTTCTATCGGACCCAAATTTCTCCGGATGTTTCAACAAAGGACGTAAAACAAACCCAATAAGGCTATTTCTATCGTAACCTAATATTTTTTGGATATTCCAACAAAAGGACGGAACATTAACGGGATAGTATATTTTTTTAATTGATGAGAATAGTGGAGAGGAGGAGTAGCATACGAAGAAGAATTCTAAAATTCGCATGGATAAAAGAAGAATTGATATGTAGGCGTTAAGTATATATATATACTTAATATATATATACACTGCGTGTACTTAAATACTTACTTAGCGATGAGAAAGTGATAAATCGAAGTGGAGAATTAATAAAAAAAAAGCGTGAAATGCGTTGGTGTGTTTCGAGTATTAGAGATAGTGAAAGAGTAAGTGAGTAAGTGAATGACTGAGTAACTGAGTGAATTAGAGAGAGAGAGGGAGGGAGAGAGAGAGAGAGAGAGAGAGAACGAGTGAGTGAGTGAGATAGATAGAAAGATAGATAGAAATAACTCGTACAACCATACGAGAGAGTCGAGGTATTAGACAAAAAGAAAGAAAAGAAAAATAAAAAAGAGAAAGAGAGAGAGAGGATAAAGAAGAGAATGATTAATGAAGCATGCGACTTTATCGGCGACTAAAACAGATCGTAAAGACGATAATTCTTGACCCACACTTCAACAACCTAGGCTTATACATATCTATACGCGGAATTATTAATTATTATTCCCAACAATCCCTTCTACTCACGTTGATGATCATCAATTTGTCACATTTGTCTTGTACAAACTCGCACTTTGAGTTCAAGCAACTTAAAGAAAAATTATTTTATTCTACATACGCGTAAAAAAATATAAATGAAAAAAAAAAGAGAATCGATCGTACAAATAATATCAAACAAATTTTATATATTCGTTGTTGTTGCTTTTCTTTCGTTTGAATAAAAAATTACAAAAAGATTAAATAAAATAACTCTGTAAAGAGTAATACTTTGGAACGATTAATTTATTTTTAAAACAATTTCGTATGTTCTTTTCCATCCTTGAGGGAATTAAAAAGGAAAAAAAAATATAAAGAAAGTGAAGAAAAAAATGACTCGACGAGTTTAATTTTGTTCAATGATATAAAAAAAAAAAAAAATAGCAAAGAGAAAAGAGATGAAAGAAAAAATAGGAACAAGGACGGGGAAAGGGAGGGAGAGGGAATATATAGAAAAGTCGAGTATCGTCGAGCGTACAATTTAAATATTGCAAGTACGGGTCTCAATGGAATTTGCATTGATTTGCGAGGAGGACACACACGAGAAGGTTTTCCAATTTTATCGGATCGATTAATTAAGCGTCGCATTCGAGGTAAACGAGAGAGATAGCAAGAGAAAGGAGGGGCAGAGGTAGGGGTAGGGGGAGGGGGATGGTAGAAAGAGTAAAATAGTATGTGAATCTCCACCCAAACTTCGATTTCGACGATCTCTTTCGACTATTCGAGTCGAAGGATATCGATCTTGCAATTCATCGACGAATCTATCTGTCTATCCATCTATCCTGTTCTATATGTGTATGACGACTATGTATGTAACGTATCATTGTATATATGGTGTATATGCAGTATGTAAATACATATTTTGTGAAAGGAGACGCGATGATGGCCGTCGTTGGTCAATCCTGCGGCCGAACGCTGCTATGCACCTAGGTTCGATAGTCGAACGTTCTAGTTTCGATCAAAACCTTCATTATGCGAACGTTTATTAAACCGCTAATTACAGATATACCGATCAGGTAACCGATGATAGTTGTCAAATACACGGACAACTAATATACATTTAGAAATACTTATGTTTATATAAAAGTATATATGTTAAATATATAATCTAATATCAATAGGGGTTGTAAGAAATATATACGTATATATATAATGGTAATTTTGTTATACTTTCGTTATTATTATTATTACTCGTTAAACTAATCTAATTTATTTTATTTATTATTTACAAAAAGATATTCATTTTGTTTTTTTGTTTATTCGAAATATAACAAAACGGTATGAACATTCGTGATAAAATATTTTATTTGATTTTATTTTATTCCATTAATGTTTTAAATGTAGATTATACTTATTATTATTATTGGTATTATAACGTAAGTTATATTATTAAATTATAAATCGTGTTATATAGTCCAAGTAAGATAGAAGGTACAACTTACCACCAAAAAGTGCAGTGGGATCGAGCAGCGGATTGGCCTGGTCCGCCTGGAGCTTCTCGGAGGTGGAGGTGGAGCCCGACGTTGCCGTTGCCGCCGCTTCACCTCCGCCACCTCCGCCTGATGCGGAGTTCTCCTTCTCCATGCCAGTCCCCTGGACAAAATAAAAAAATCAAATTCTTAAAATATCCATTATTATTATTCCTTTCTTTTAAATCCTTACACTTGTACGTAAACTTTACGTATTTTTTATTTTGTTGGTTAATAAAATTTTCACCTGACAATATTCGTAGATTTTATAAAAAATAAAAGAAATAGAAATGACAAATAAAATAAATTACTGATTATTTAAACTAATATCGTTATGGGTTAAATTTCGTACTCATCTATTTGTAATTAATATACTTATATTTCTATTTTTATCAAGATGAGTATTTTATTTAATATAATAATAATTAGAATTAATGAATAATATTATGGAATGAGAAAATAGTGTTACAAATAATTTGCATAATTGTTATGGCATTTTACCTTTTTTTCTTTTTTTATTTTTTTCTATGAATCATCGATATTAAAAGTGAACTCGTTAAACTAGTTCAAAAACGAGATGTTAATGAATGTTGCATATGTTTTGTTGAATGACTATATATTTTTATTATATATATATATATATATATATA